>JAOYMZ010043225.1:0-14949 GCA_025802335.1 Pinguicula primuliflora | reverse complement strand
ACCATTGTTGACTCAACAACAACAAACCACGTAGAGGGAAAATTGTGTATATATAACCATTGTAGTGAAGGACACAAGAACAACAAGAAAATCAGAGAAAGAACTGGAAGTATTTCTTTCCGTGGAGTAGGCTTACGCCGAACCACGTAAATCCTTGCGTATTGTTTTTTTATATGTTTCAAAATAGTCCAAATCTCAATACAGAGCATATCATTCCACACAACTCATCATGTCCTGTTACTCGCAGTCAGACTGGGTCCCTCAAACCCAAGTCTTTCTCTGATTTCCATATGTACTTCGCAACCAAGTATCCTGTATTCGCTCTAACCAGTGTGCAGATACCTCGAGAAACCTCTACGTACCTACAGTCCAAGTCTTCTCCGAAGTGGTGCACTGCTATGAAAGAAGAATATGATGCATTGGTGGCAAACTCTACATGGTCACTCTGTCCAAGGCTAGTGAACCATAACATCATTCGGAACAAATGTGTCTATAAAGTCAAAATCAAGTCGATGGGACTGTAGACCATTTCAAGGTTCAGTTAGTGGCTCTCGTGGGTTTGACCAAACCTATGGTTTAGATTACGAGGAGACGTTTAGTCCGGTCATCAAACCGTACACCATCTATATCCTTCTCTGCCTATCAGTACAGTTTAGTTGGTCGATCCACCAACTCGATATTTCTAATGCCTTTTTGAATGGAGATCTTCTAGAGGAAGTATATATGGAGCAGCCGGCTGGCTTTGTCTCAGTTACTCACCCCGATTATGTTTGTCGCTTGCATAAAGCTCTTTATGGGCTTAAGCAAGCTCCGCGGGCATGGTATGTTAAGCTATCCCAAAGTCTGGTTACATATGGATTTCAGAGCTCTCAGTTGGACACATCCTTATTTACATATCATCGATCTGATGTTCACCTCTATATTCTGGTGTACGTTGATGACATTTTGATCACTGGGATGCATCTACCTGTAATAGAAGCTTTGGTCGGATACCTTCAGTCTTGATTTAAGCTTCGCGATCTGGGAGAGCTCAGCTATTTTTTGGGAATACAGATAACTCAAGACAGCACAAGCCTTCACATCTGACAGAGCAAGTACATACATGAGCTGCTGGAGAAAACAAAGATGCTTGGCGCCAAGCCAATGCAGTCACCCTCGTCTACAGATACTCGAGCTCAAGACATGATAGGGGATCCTCTATCTTCGAGTGACAGTACCATTTATCGGAGTACGGTTAGAGCTCTTCGGTACTGCACTCTCACTCGACCAGAAATTGCCTTTCAGGTCAATCAGTTATGTCATCATCTCGAGCAACCTCTCTCATGTCATTGGCAAGCAGCAAAATGCATACTTCACTATCTGAAGGGGTCCATCAACCATGGTCTACAGTTCACCAGATCGGACACCCCTAGTCTTACGCTTGAGGCATTCTGTGACGTTGATTGGGCAGGAGACAGACAGGATCGTCGCTCTACTTCCGGGTTTGGTGTCTTATTGGGTACCAATTTGATATCATGGACGGCAAAGAAGCAGACAGTGGTAGCTCGATCTAGCACCGAAGCTGACTATTGATCCTTAGCTCATACCACAACTGATCTATATTGGACCCGAATGATGCTCAAAGATCTTCACATAGCTCTGCCTCACACCCCAGTGATCTGGTGTGATAACTTGGGTGCCATGTCCCTCGCATCAAATCCTGTCTTTCATGCTAGGACCAAACACATAGAGGTGGACTATCACTTTGTTCGAGAGAAGGTGCAAAACAAGGATATTCAACACAAGTACATTCTCACTACAGATCAGGTTGCGGATATTTTCACTAAAAAACTGGGGACTTCCCGCTTCTTAGATCTTCGAGACAAGCTCATGGTTCGTACTCTCCCCATCAGCTTGAGGGGAGGTGTTAAGGAAAGAGCACAAGTCAAGGAAGAGCAAATCATGGATCCTTCAATTAAGGCAGAATTGTAGATATGTACAGCAAGATTGTAGACAATTATGGAAGGTCAATACCTACCATCTAGAACACTAGTCATTACTTCTAAATGAGTAATGCTATTCATACATATTTTTTAGACATCATTTGTTGACACCATGATGTGTCAACAATCACAACCACAAATTAAAAAATTGAATAATGACAAATAACAAAAGTTGTGGTTGTGATTGTTGACACATAAATCAGTTTGGTCCTTACAATCCTGTCCTGTCTTCAATCTTCCCACCTCTTCAAATCTTGTTTCAATTTCATGGTCATCAAGTTGAGCTTTCCTATTTGCTATGTGATCATGAGTAAAGTGCTAATAACCGAAAATCTTTAATGGAGGAGATTCCCACTCTTACGAGTCAACACCTCAAACAGCGATTTTCAGTGCAAGGCACGAGAGCATCTTGTTGATCAGCAGAACAACAATCAAAACCATCTCCCCCATAAAATTTTCAAGTCATTCATCGAGATTATCATAGTTCGAACAACCTCAAGAAGATTCACATTCTTTCATTTTGCAAGTTCATTTTGTTCAGATGTGTAAGGACATGTAGTTTAATGAAAAATCTCATGTCATGACAAATACTCTCCAAATGCCGTGTTGGTATATTTAGTTCCATTATTCAATCTTAAGACTTTAACCACTACTTCATACTGAATTTGAACCCTTTCCCATGTTAAGTCTTTGAAACAAGCATACCACTCTTAGTTTTCATCGAATAAATCCACATGACACGAGAACAAATACTTCTACCATTCACAGAAACTCTAGGAAAGGTCCACATGCATCTGAATGTACGGTGTACCACATCAAAAATAAGAGAATTCATTCTTCACCGCTAGCTCCTAGTATATTTTCCAAACTCATATGCATCGCATCACACACCAATTTATTTTTATTAGATTGTGCACACAATGATGGATATATGTGACTCACAAAACAAAAGAAAAGACTCCTACGACTATGATGATGCTTCATAATGTCTTCCACGGATTAACCCTATCGCTAGAACACAAATTTTCAAATGCCGAATGGTAGGGTGCCGAATAGCACCCTATCGTGCCGAATATGCTTCCTCGGCCGTCGGATCTGCTTCCGACGGTCGAGACACAACCATGGTTTAGCCCTTAGATTTTTAGAATTTAGCTCTTGGATTTTTAGGGTTTAGCTCTTGGGTTTTTAGGGTTTAGCTTTGAGTTTATATTTAGCTCTTGGGTTCATAACATTTAAATAAAGTTTTAGATTTTTTCGGCGACGAAGCCGCTGTAATATTATTTAGAAAAATAACATTATCCAATAGTAATGCTTTTATTATGTAATCCGACGTCCGAGATGCATATTCGGCACGGTAGAGTGTCATTCAGCACTCTACCATTTGGCACTTCAAAATTACCAATCACTAGAACTCTATACCATGAACGTTACTTCTTGATTTAGATACCACAAACTATTTTGTCATGTACAGTCTCAAGTCTCATGCTTGTCCCCTTCTCTTGGACGGTCACATGGGAAATATTAAAATTGATAACACACTTTAATTGGAGATTGACATATATAGATAAGATGTTCACGGAAAATAGGAAGTGTGCAAAATATTGGACAAAATCAAGGAATTAGTACAGCTAAGAGTACTCTTACCAACCACAGACCTGATACGCCGTACCATCAACTGGATGAATATGCTCTGATTCTGAGATAGGAATATAGAAAGAAAACTCCCAAGCAGTATCACTGACATGCCAAGAGATGTCAGACTCAACTATCTAATCTGCCAAGCGAGAAATAGAAGCAAAAGCATGTGTATAACAAGAACAAGAGGTACACCACCACTAGATACACTAACTTCATGTAATTATCTAATAAGCATAACTATTGGTTATGAGAGTGACAATTGCACACACACAATCCACTCCATAACATTATCTATATAAAAAAAAACCACAATCAACAATCCCAATCCGTGACCAGTAAATCCACAATCAACGTCACCAATCCACGACCAACAAATCCAAAAGTCAACCAACATACACAAAAATCAACCAACATACACAATTTCCATAAAATCCAATCACGATCCACAATACATACAACTATCCATCCCAATCCAAAGTAACCCATAGCAAAAATCCATCACAATCTACAAAATCCACCAAATCTATGATAAAAAAATTGAACAATCAAAAAATAACAAAGGAGCAACACCCAAGCATTGGGTGGCGCCCGGACGACAGTGCATTGCGCGTTGTTGCTTGGTGCCATTGGAGGTCACGGCGCATGCTAACTAATGGACCTCTTACTTTTCTTCGCACAATGCCAATTCCAGCGCCAGCTCGGCCTCCCTTAGGAAACGCCGTGCGAGTTGTTTCTGCCCATACCTGTAAACGATGCTTGCCCACCTGTTTCTGGACATGAACGGGCCCTCCTGCGAGCCTTTTGCGAGAAATCTGCTGCAGATTAATGACAGATGAAATCATAGTAAGCACTTTTCCCTGATCATGCATGCGCAATACCTTTTGACGAGTTTTAGGTGCAAGAAAACAGCAGAAAACTTCACCTTTTCTCTTCATCTGCATATCCCCTACTCTCGGTTTTATTGAGTAAACTGGCGTCGCTCTCTTCTGATCCTGAACCCTCTTCAAGTTCCGAGATCCTGTCGTGAATGAAGAAAACAGAACCAGGGGAAAAGAGGGAGGAGCATTGAAGTAACCACATGCAAGGTTGCAAGGAACAGGTAGCATCTTATGGAAGATAATGGTGGGCATTATTACTTCATGTTAAGAAGGTCAACAAGAAGTTGTAGGGCGTTGGAATCCCTGCAAGTCTCCTTGATAGCTGACTGAACTTCACTTTCAGATGGTTGACTCTCCATTCCAGGTTCAACAAGCTTTATGATAAGAACATAATGGCATTTTATAACTTCATTAGCATGTCATGCAAATAAAGATTTGATAGAACGCCATGAAGTACGAAATATAACAACTGAAATATGTTAGATAAGTAACTTATGAGAAAGCTAACCTCCTCGAGTAATGAAGTAACTTGGTACAGCTCATTATCTTTCATTGTTATTGTTCTCAAGGCCGATAAGAACTCTTCAGGAAAAATGCATTTATCACGGTAAGACGACCCGGTCTGATTGTCTTTGCCATTGTTGGTAGTTCCATTTTCTGGGAAAAAAACATTCTTTAGCAGACTTCTAGGCAAGAGGCATCTCAGCTGGGCTCTCTGTGGAAAAAAAAATCCAATGACGAATAACTTGATTTTTTGCACGCATGAGTTCATTGTGAAGCTTGGTTTCAATCATTCCTAATAAACAACCTGTGCTTCAAGAAGCTGAATTTTGGCCTCAGAATAAGGCATATCTGAAACAGCTTCTAAGGGATAATGAATCTGAAAAAATGTCAAGTTTATAATACCAAAAAATATCACTGGTCTGAAAATCAAAAGATGAAAAATAAAGGGATATCTCTGGCAAGGCGATGAGTACAGACTACAGAATATGTAGATTCATCATTGAACGAGCAAGAACTTTAGAAATACACTAGAACTTATTTACCATGAGATAATCATCCGGGTTGTCCTCCATGACAAATCCGTAAAGGTATAGAAGTTCCTGCAGCAAGTTAAAATTAATAATGGAAAGTTCAGGAAGCTAAAAAGTTGCTCTTTCTAATACAGATTTCATGGTTATCTCTTAAATGAAGAACACGTATTTTATCACTATTTAACGGGCAGCGAAATCTGAAGACAACAACAGAATGGAGCTGAAACAGGTGTGAAATTTTCAGGTACCTCATTTCCCTTGTTGCCATAACTGATGGTTATCTCTTTCTCATCGTGATGAAGAATGTCTCCGGCTGCACAAAGTTTCATCACTATCTTATATTTTAACTTAACGAAGAAGTGCAGGTGGTACATTTCAATAGATGTGATCACCATGCAACTCAATCAACACTACAAAAACAAAAAATAATTCTCCGCAAAGCCAAACAATAAAGGGGCAAAAAAAAAACTCACCAGAAAGAAGGTACATAGAAGAAGGAATTCCGGTTATTGATCCACTCCCATCAACTTCCCATGTTGCTCTGGGCTTCAAGGCTAGAAAAATGAATCAATGAGAACAATTTCAAATTTTTATGGCAAGATGAAGCAAGCATAAGAAAGAATTCTACTATATAGAAGTCACACCACAAGCTACCACATGCATAAAATAGAAAATCCGTTTAGCCACAATACCATGATTGCAAAAGTCAATTCCCGGCACAAGACCCTCGACCCATATAGTTTCTCTTTCCAGCACATCAGATTCACCTCCAAAATTTTGTGGGGCAGAGTAGTTAGCTGATTACCATACTAGCACACATGAATCAAGAATATACTTTTTGGAAGATTTTAGACGTTTTAGAGTTGAAATAAACGCAAGCAGCCTTACTGTTTCCAATATCCCCATCTGACACCATTTCAGCTAAAACTTGAGTAGTAGATGAACTAACAAGTTCATTGATTGAATTATCATGCACTTGCTGTACTCTTGGAAACACATTGGTACTGGGAAAAGGAATATTCAGCGCACGAGTCCAAAAAATGGAATTGGCCCTGCACCATCAGCAGCCGATTTGACGTTTGTGATAAAGCAGAAAATTCATAAGAGAGCATGAATGTTAAAAGTAAAATCATCACAGAGGAGGAACACACACCAAAGGAAGTCTTCAAATTTAACTTCTCTGCTGAAACCATTCAGGTAAATGAACACACGAATATATTAGTTCTGTCATACTTTTGAAGAAAAATGGAACTAGTAACGTTTATTTTGATCTGTATGGAACTAGTTAAATTACGATTGAAGTAATGGAGGTGTACCTTCCAGTCTCGCCATCAAGAACCAAAAGTTTTTCCACAAATTTCTTCACTTTATCATGAAATAGAGACTTTAAGTTTTTCTTCTGTTAGCACAAGCCTGTCCTCAGTCAGACACTAAATAGAAAATATTAGAAGCAAAGCCACCACTTCATATAATCATTATCTGATGCATGAGAACATAACGTGTAACTTAATAGAAAATATTACAAGCAAAGCCTCCAATTCATATAATCATTATCCGATGCACGGGGACATAACTGTTAGAAAACAGTCTCTCATCTCTGGGTTAGGTCTTGTGTGCGCAGATTGCACATGCGTGTCAACTAATAAGGAAGATGTGGGATGTAAAACCGATCCGGCCCCAATCCTGGCTCTGGCCTCATTTGTGCAGGTGTCTGGTTAGGTCTCATGTGCGCAGATGCTCGTGTGTGTCAACTTATAAGAAAGATGTGTAATGTTAGAAAACCAACCCGGGCACAATCCTGGCTCGTGTGTGTCAACTCGTGTGCGCAGATGCTCGTTTGTACAGGTGCGCGTGTGTGGGTCTAACTTAAATAGGAAGATATGAGCTACTCTCATTAAAATCTTACGCCCAAGGTGATAGATTGCAGCACCACATTTCTATTTAAGTTGTTGATAATTATTTCTCCAATCGATATAAGATATTCCAACACTCCCTCTCAAATCCAACTAGGTAAACCCTGTTAGACTTGAACTACCACACGAATAATGCCCAATTGGGTCAATTTCCATTATGGGATCGATACTCGAGATTTTTCCCGAAAACAATTATGAGGACCTAGGAAACAATCATCGAGGTCTTCTGAAATAAAACTTGGGTCTCAGACCTCCCGCTTCGATACCATTTTAATTTTAATGAGAGTAGCTCACATCTTCATATTTAAGTTGGCTCGCACACGCAGTCTGAGCTAGGATTGGGACCAGGTTGATTTTCTAACATGTGATACACTCATTAAAACTTTGAGTCATATATTGTAGCACCACATTTCTTTATAAGTTGTTTGATGTTACTTTCTCAAATTAGTGTGGGATATTCTCAACACCCACCCTCAAGTTCAACTAGATAAGTCCGGTTCACACTTGGGCTTACGTATGGATAATGCACAATTAGGGCACACCCCATTACAAGGACCTCAGAAACCACTCATCGAGGCCCCTAGAAACAAACAATGCCCAATTCGGCCAGCCCATGGGTCCATTTTCCTCCAGACTTTTCTGAAAACCAATTACGGGCCGCAGATCGCCCACTCCGATACCATGAGAATTGATGAAAGGAAATTTGGGGAATTTTTTCTTGAATTAACTTGATGTGAGTTAAAAGGTATATATAGACAAAGAGTCTATCTCCCATTATACTAGCCCACTAGCCTATGATCCCCATATACTATAGGGATATGGCAAATTAGAGATTTTTCCTTATTTATATCTCTAAAAATAAGGTGTAACTTAATGTACAACGAATATTTCGAGAATATAATTGTGTTTCTTTGATGTTTTGAATGCAAGCTAGGAGTTGAAAAGTTTCAATTTATGAACATGAAAAACAGATAACTGAAAATTGCACGCACCAAATATTTTACCTGGAGTTCAGTAGCCCGATATAATGTGGTGCCTTTTAGTTCTGAAAGCTCATAATCCTCAAACCAAAGTGGATTTCCAAATTCAGTAGGAAGCATATCAAGATACCTGAGTATAAGATCAAGAAGATGATCTCTCTTTCCCATTCTATTAAATAGAAAACTCTCCTACCAGTAAAATCATGCCTAAGTTACTCCAGTTCTACAAACAAGAAAAGTGAAAAATATATGGAACACATACGGTTTCCAAGACGAATTTTTTCGAAGTCGTTCCACAGTCAAGAATAACATGATCAATAACCGGTCATCGACATCTCCTTCTTCAAACATCAAACGGCATTCAGGTCCTATCAGAGGATCTTCTAGTACCCTCATTGGAGTTATGGCAAGATGAAGTGGAACCACCGCTAGAATTCCTTTAGCAGACATAAAACTTTTATGTTAGAGGCATGAAAAAAGAACAAAATATACATAACTACAACAAGAAGCAGGGATTAAATCACTAGAAATTCTGATCAAGTAACAAAGGTTTCGGTGAACGGTGAAAGTGGAGTGATCCTCATTCTTTACAAAAAAAAGTAACAGGTTTCATAGGCAAAGCTTAAACTTTACCATCATGGACATCATTTGATGAAAAAATACCGAACCCAACACTTGAATTGCAGTATCCGATGTTACAACACCGTAATTCTGCTCCGTTTACCTGTGTTAAAAACCCATATCAGTCATGTTCCGAACTTATTGAAAGTACCAAAGGAAAAAAGTCACAAAAAGGACTATTTCTTCTATGTAACATATCACGGGCCTCCAGCCACTGCAGGTAAAGCTCGAGCTTGGCTTCTTCAGGACCTGCCGCCATTGTTGTGGAGCTCGGGAGATGGAGAAAGGAAACCAGCTCGGAAAAACCGTGTATTTTTATTTATTGAAATAAATATAATTAAAATCAATCTGTTAGCGTTTTGCAAGAAACGCTACGTAGGTGCCAACGATTTTGTCTCCCTTGTCTCTCGTTTTTTTTTTTTTTTTTTTTTGTGAATAATGATACTTATACCCCGAATTTTGACGATATTCACAAAACTCCTTATGTGTTAAGCATCGCAACCACACATTAAAAAATAATTGTCATTGTGTGTGATTATGATGTTTGACATATAAGGGAGTTTATGAATAAGGTCAAAAGTGAAGATACATGTAGCATGACTTTTTTTTCAATATTAGGGGGTATGAAGCCGAGTGAATTTACATAGTTGGCCCTAAGTAACTACGGGGAACAAAAGTCCGCCGGGTTCAAAAAGAAAAATGACAATTGACACTGGCCATTGGATTCCCATGCTTGCAGGTAATTATCTCCCCTACGGTGGTCGTCTGCCCATGCGTAGGACAAGGGAATAGTCTCTTGTGCCCGCAACCAGTTCCAGCGCATCCTTGGAGTCTGAGTAGACAGAAACTCTCCTTATGCCCAACTTATGCGCCAGTTTTAAGCCACTGTAAATCCCCCATAGCTCAGCTTGGATTACGATGGTGCGTCCAACTCTTTTTGAAAAGGCTACAACCCTGTCCCCCTGATGATTTCGAATTACCCCACCGATGGCTCCCAACCGTGAATCTCGGCATACCGCCCCATCCGTGTAAAGGGTAAAGAGATCTATGGGTGGTACTTCTGTGTGGTTAGGCACCAGGCTTGGGGAAGGAGCGAGGGGGGAATTTGGCGTCTCATGTGTAGCAATCTGTCTCCGTCCAAAACTGCAAACGGGGGAAGCAACTCCATTTCACACTTTTTTGTGCCAGTGACAGTCCCGAAGCAAATGGAGAATAGTTTCCTCCAAAGGGCAGAGGTGGCAATTAGGGCTTTTGGCCATCCTTCTCTTGAACCTATGGCTATCGGTCCACATGATTCCACGAATGACCTTCCAAAGGAAAATTCGCATTTTTTCTGGCACAACAAGTTTCCAGATAATCTTCCAGATGGGGTTGAGATTTTCCTCAGCAGCTAGCAGATGAAGAAATATGCCGACTTTGCTGAATACCAACCGTTTTGCATCCATCTCCAGCTCACAGAATTCTCACCCATCTTCTTTTTTTCGAAATAATTGGATAAGTAACCTCCGCGACAATCCTATTTTGAAATGTAACATCCTATTTCATTTTTTATTTACTTCTATTGTTCTTTTACTTAAAAGGCATTAAAAAAGGAAGAAAAGAAATAAAATACTAAACCGTCTTAATACCTTCTAATCAAGTCAAATCACCAAAATACTTTTTATCTCACCCCCAAGAAAACCCGAACGAAAATCTCGACTCGAATCGCCTTCAACACGATGGAGAAATCGTCGAACACGCATATACGAAAAAACGTACAAATTTCTGGTGATCAAATATCCGGAGAGAATACCTCAAATACGAACAACTCTTCGCGGGAAGGAGGAGCAGCAACAGTTTTAAGAGAACTTGCTAAAATGCCGCGGGTGGGAAATGGTGCTACGGAGATGGACGACACGGAAACGTCGAGAAACGTGGATTTGATGGTGGAAGATGACTCAGGAGGACACATTGCAAGTCATTCCCCATCTCAGAATCTTACTGTAGGCATTTGAACGAAATTTATACATTGCGACATGATTACACGACTCCATTAGTCGGGTAGGAACGGATCCCATATTACCAATCTA
This sequence comes from Pinguicula primuliflora, assembly GCA_025802335.1. Lineage (NCBI taxonomy): Eukaryota > Viridiplantae > Streptophyta > Magnoliopsida > Lamiales > Lentibulariaceae > Pinguicula > Pinguicula primuliflora. The sequence goes on along the minus strand of JAOYMZ010043225.1, from coordinate 3,834 downwards.
TAGTTTTGTTTGATCAATTCTCTTGGAGATTTTGTTTGATTGTGTGAAACATATACATAGGTGCCCATATGCCCTGATGCACCTGAAATGTTAAACATTCCAACATACCTATCATCGGAAGTCTATGATAACGTGCATGTGGAGTTTCCAGTGAAGGTGATAGTGTGCCAGTCCCTGGACAAAATAAGAGCTCACCCAAATCCGAAGAAGCTATTTCAGGCATGTACTGGACTTGAACGATTCTTGGACGTCACAATAAACTACGTTTCTCGGGCAACTTGCCCATTTCTTAATGCTAAGACGGATCAATACGCCAAAGCGGATGGAGCTCTGATTTTTTATAGAAGGGAAACCAATCCATTTTGATATCCATGAGTTTGCAATGGTGACAGGATTGAAATGCTCGAAGAAGCTAGATTCGGATAATTCTATGCGTGATAATCGGATAAGAGATGAGTACTTCAAAGGACTCACATACCTCATGTTTAAAGATGTCAAGAAGAAGTGGGTGGAATTGACCAAAAAAGAGAATAACAATGTGGTGCAATTGTCTGAGGACAGGGCTCAAACGAAGACGAGAAAGGGGACGAAGTCTAATGCGGCTGCCAAGCGGTAATTGTCTGAGGACAGGGTCAAGCTATCAATGTTATACCTGCTAGAGGGTGTGATCCAATCTCTGTATACGGGCTCAGACAGTAACATTCATAATTCTCATAATCACGCAATCACGCCTGTCGTGATTCACCCACCCTGCATATATGGGGCCATGCGGGATTCCCGTATGCATTATTCCAGGTAAATCACGCTTGTCGTGATTCACTCGGCCTGCATATATGGAGCCATGTGGAATTCCTATATACATTATTCTGGGTAAATGACGCCTATCATGATTCACCCACCCTAAGCATGATTTGCAGCCCCATATACAAGTCTGTCGTGATTCACCCATCCTGCATTTATGGGGCCATGCAAAGTTTCCATATGCATTATTCTGGGTAAATAATGTCTGTCGTGATTCACCCACCCTAAGCATAATTGCACTGCCCCATATACACGCTTCTCGGGATGAACCCACTCTGTGTATACGGGGCCATGAACGAACGATGCACGTTCCTAACCTAACAGTTGTTTTTTCGATTTCTCTCCTAGGGTGTTCTTTATTCGATCTTGAAACCTTCGAGGGAAGAGAGTGGGATACCATATATGAAGGATATTGAGGACGTGCCTAACTGTACAGATGAGCGAATCACTAAATTGGTGGAATTGATCAAGATGTCTGGGTCTGGGGGATTTTGCGGACGACTCCCACGAAGAAGACGACGATCTATCAACTGAGGAAAGGCAGCTCAATGCCTTGTCACAACCATCTCACGATTCTCATCCTACTACTCCACGGCCTGTTCCGACGAGTCACAGGACTGCATTTCCCGGTTCCAGGGCTAATTTCTCGGTTGAAAATAAGAAGATAGTGGATGAACTCTGGAATTTCATAAAGTTTTTGATGGGGTGTAGGGAAAAACTTAAAAAAACAAATCGACGCAACTGTTAAGTTTTATCATGAGTACAGTGTAGTGAAAGAAAAGGAAATTGATGAGTTGCATAACAGGATTCGGAATCTGGAATGTCTTAGAATCAAGCCCGTCGATGACCTGGTTAACATGAGTGTCGCCTCTCTGGAGCCAGTCGATGCCTCTGTGAAGCCAGTCAATGCCTCTGCGGAGCCAGTCGCCTATGTGGAGCCAGTCGTCGCCTCTGTGGACCCAGTCGCTGCCTCAAAACCAGGCGTCTCCTCTAAACCAGGAGCCTCCTCTAAACTAGGCGCCTCCTCTATGGAACCATTTGGTGCCGAAAATGATCATTCGTACACGTACATATACGGCAACTCTACACAGTGGTTGGAAGGCACGGATGTGCCACCTGATCCTGTACATCTGGAAGACTTATATGTTGGAGATGTTAAGGCTACGTCTGCACAAATCGTAAATGAAGAAACTGATGAAGAACAAGAAGCGGTTTGGAGTAATAAGAGAAAACGGGGGCCGTCGAAATACCAACACTTGATATTTCTACGGCCTAAAATTAAGAGGACTAAGGCACTTTACAATCCAGATGCCCATGCAGGTACGGGAGATAAATTAAATCAACGTCTGGGATGTCTAAAATGTTGAATGGAGATGAGGGATGAAGAACATTGTCCGAAAGACATTCGTGGTGGTTTTATGGAGCTGGATCCAAAATTCTTCGAAAGCCTTATGGAAGCAAATACATGGCTGAAGAATAATGTAAGTATTTATTCTGATGGTTTTGCTCTAGTAATGTATATAACCATTAGTTGTACCATACATACATACTAATGGTTGGTTTTCGACTTTCTCTTAGCATGTTGATGAAATCTTCTATCTTATGAGGAAGAGATCTGAAAAATATAAGAACATCTTCCCACAAGATGTTGCACTTGCCGCGACTGATTTCTCTACCCTTATCAATTACTGGTATGGCAAGAAAGGTTTTGCACGAAAAAAGAGAATGAAAGCCTTACACGGGACATTCAAAAAATACGTGAAACTGACTCCCGGCAAGGGACCGACGTGGTTGACTTGCAAGACCGTGTACGTGCCTTGGAATGTCAATATGACACATTGGGTGGCGACTGTCTTGCACTTGGATGTAGGTCGGATCACGGTTATTGACAATCAGTCGATGGCTTATTCAGACGATCAGATCGAAAAGTCGTTGCGTCCATTATGCACACTGATCCCGGAGATTTTGAAGTCTTTCAAAGAAAGCGCCATTTGGGGGAGTTACTCGTAGAAGACGTATGGAAATGCTCCCATCCTCGAGAATCCCTTTCTTATGAGATTTGACCTGATGTGGACATAGGGTAATAAGTTTATTTCAGTAACTCATATGTGGGTAAGTTCAATTATTGTTTTAATTCGTTAACGGTTTGTTCATTGGTACAGTGGAGGTTGCGGGATCTACATGTGCAAGAACATCGAATTGCACATGAAGGACATCACAAATCCCATGGAATTCATGAATAATTATACACTGTTATATTATCGGGAATAGTATGCTTTATCGATTTTCGAAGGATGTTTGGAATTGTAATAATGTACACTTCAGGACGTTTGATGTGGTTTGATGTACACTTCAATGCATTAAGAACGAATGCCTCCGTCGAGAAACGAACGAATCCCTTCGAACAAAATACATAATTAAATTAATGCAACTATAATGTTAAGAGCGCAACATATGTGGTAAACCCGGATAATGCAGCCGGACCCTAAACTATTAAACCAATAAAGCAATCGACAAGACTGCGACCAGTCGTGGTTATCCCAGAATATATATTCATGCTCCAACTATCATGCTAAGAGCGCAACATACGTGGGAAATCCAGATAATACAGTCGGGCCCTAAACTATTAAACAAACAAAGCAATCGACAAGTCCGCGACCCATCGTGGTTATCCCAGAAGATACATTCGTGCTCCTACTATAATGTTAAGAGTGCAACATACGTGATAAACCCGGATAATGCAGTTGGGCCCTAAACTATTAAACAAATAAAGCAATCGGCAAGACCGCGACCAGTCGTGGTAAACCCGGATAACGAAGTCGGACCCTAAAAAATAACACTAAACAACCACAATCCATTAATTAAGCATGGACTCATAATTATGGTATATAATTCATCACTCTTACACCGTTTAAACTTCGTTTAATGCCTATATAAATTGTGAGATGAACAATAAATGATTGATTCACATCCAAGGCAAGTTGCTCCTACGAGGTATGTAATGAAGTCTCTTTGTTTCCAATCTACTTGAAA
>JAOYMZ010043214.1:0-14952 GCA_025802335.1 Pinguicula primuliflora | reverse complement strand
TTATTTGTATATGCATTCACGTATACTGGTATTTTTTTATTTTTAATCATTTAAAATTATTTATTTTATTAATATATACAAATAAAATAAAATGAATTTGCCGGCGGTTGTACGCCGTTTAGGAGGCCGATTTGACCGCCCAGACCGCCTAGGAGGCCCCTAGATCGCCCAGCGTACAGGGAGCGCCCAATGCTTTCTCAAACCTTGCTGTCAAGTAATAATACAATGATGGGAGCAAGGATCAGATCCACAGGAGAGATTCATCAACATGCAATCAACCTACAACACCTATCAAAGTAACTTAACATTCAAAGAGTTTTATCAAACAATCTACTAAACAAAATTAAATAAAACTAATTACAACTAGAATCTAAGAGAGTATAGATCAAATGGTGTCGCAACATTTGAACCAAACAACTCATAAAGTCTAGTTATGATCACGAATAAGAGGAGCAACTCAGGGCTATGGTGTATTACCTCATTAAATCACTAATGACCGAATTTAATCACCAAAGAACCAATTCTCATTTATCTAACGCCACAGAACCTTGCATGATTAGTCCTATTTTACGAGGTACATCTCATTTCATCCAACTTAAAGGCAGGTTAGGGGTAATACCCCAAGGACGGCCAATTGGAGAACATCACTAGTCCCGTTCTTTAGATTTGACACCGCAAGTTAGGGGTAATACCCCAAGGACGACAGTGTGAGCAAGTCTAGTGTTGAATCTACACACAAATTTGTTGTAGCAAATGTAAATCATCAAAATGAGTTCACAATATTCGGCCTAAACACATGAACAAGCAAAACAGTACATGCTCATATAAGAATTAGCAAGAAAGATTCAATAGTTCATAAAAACATAGTCAAAAGCAATAAGGCTCAGCTCAACCAAGCCCTAAGTCTACATAAGTAGCTCATGCTTAAGCATGAGCTGATACAAGCAAGGAAGAACAACAGCTTCTTGAATCCATGGCCAAAACGAGCAGAAATTCCAGTCTCGGGAATTCCAGGACCAACTTCTGGTGTGGCCTCCAAATCGCGCTCCTAGCCGCCTCTGATCCGCGATGTGTGAATGAAAAGTGTGGAGTACTTCTAGGGAAAACTCTCTATGAAATTACAGGCCAATCAACCCAGCCGTTTGAGAGTTACAAGTGAAACAAGGGGTATCTCGAACATTCTGGCTTCACTAAATCGAGTTTGGTCATTTGACCTCAAACTCTATCTTGGATGCCTCGTTTGCCACTCATATGTAAAGATGAATTATAGAGGACCTCTAGGGAAACATTTCTGTGCAATTTCAACTCAATCCTCCAAGTGGTTTGAGAGATATGCCGGCTCAAGGGACAGCTTAGTCATTGCTCGCAAATTTTACCCAAAGTGGTAAATCCATGAAATCCCAGTCCTCTATACATTTTCCGCTTTCCTCATGAACATAGGACTTGTAGGGAACTCTTTGAAGCATGTACATATAAAATTACAGCTCAATCCAAGCCCTGGTTTGGATTTTATGCGAGTTGCAAGGTCTGGACAGTCACTTCCTCTCTCATTCCAGAATTGGCTAAGCACCTTTCGGAGGGATTGGTATCTATTTCCTAAATTGGCAATTGTTGGTCCCCTTGGCTCTTGTGTGTATATAAGGACTATGTAACACGTCCAAAAGTCCATGCAACACCATTAGAATATGTGTAACAACACTTAGAATATATCATTTCGCCTTTGGAGCATGTGCTCCAGGATTTGACTTTACCCTCGCCAGCACAATTAACAGAGAAAACTTGCCAAAGTTATTTGCAGACCCTCGCCAGAAAATACATACACATGCTCCAGCACTTGAGCTTCGACAATTTTGATTCATTTCTTCACAATTTTGCACAATTTCGCCTTGTTCTGTCACATTTGATCTCTTAATCTGTATCAACACAATTAAACACGTCAAAGAGGGGTGGCCTAATGGTTATGGAGTGACAATTGCACTCACCGGTCACGAGTTCAAATCATCTCAACGATATTACCTATAAAAAAACACAATTAAACACAAAATAAGACATAAATGAAATGATTAGAGCATAATATGATAAGAAATAATAGGCTAAACATACTAAAAAAGTTATATGAATTTCGCTTATCACATTACACCTCTAAAATAAAATACAGTCACTGATCATTGTACCACTGATAATGCACCTAACATATTTCAAATTTTACGATGTTGTTTTACAAGCAAACGCCCCTCCTCTAATTTCATGAACTAGGTGCATTAGAAAGAAAAATCGAGAGGTTTACATCTTATGCTGATCATCATGCTCTTCAAGCAATTGCTGTTGAGTGGAAGAGACATCAAATCCTTGTTTCGGTAAACTGAAGAGATCTTATAGAACCTTAGATTTATAGGACAGAGTTTTAAATTTTTATGGAACCGAAGCCACTGTAATCTTAATTTTAAAAAATAAATGGTTGTAAGATACATAGGTTTTACGTTTTATATGGTTTATAGGATTTATTGCATTTAGCCCTTGGATTCATAAGATATGGTTTTAGACTTTTACGGCGACGAAGATGCCGTAATATTAAGTTTAGAGTTTAGGGTTTAAGGGTTAATATATATGGTTTATATTTATATTTTTTTATGTTTTAGGATTGTATATCGATTATATATTATTTGTGCACAATAAAAACAAAGCTTGAATTTTGAAAGATTGCATGTGTCGGATCATCGACTTGCTCCGCGTCATTTATAGGTTAATTGTTCAGCATGCTCTCCTGTTCCATGAAATTTGAATTTGGGAAGATTGCATCATGTCCGCAGATTGCTTCACCCATAAATGGACTGGGATGTATTTGCATGGATTCCTGACTTGGGCTTGTAAGATCCAAATTTCGATGTACCATCATTTTTATACCATAGGACCGAAGTAACCGACGCTGCAATTTCCATCAACTTGTGCACCATCCGAGCTCTCCATAAGACATAAAATTACTTTCAAGGTGTATCTCGTGTAATCTTCGTTGTCACGTTGGCCTAAAAATCTCGCAACATTGCCATCATCATGCAAGAAAATGGTAGGATCAGTATGATCGAACTTCCTGTTGGGATTGTACTACAAAACTAGAACAATTGTATCTCTACTATGTCTAAATCTGCTGTACAAGAGATCTAATAAAGATGCGAATAATATGTTCTCCTCAATTTGAACAACTCAGATACTACATTCGATGTTTGTTCTTCTAAGACCAGGATGATCCTTTACTTCCAAAAAATTTACTATTTCATGTGAAAGGAGAAATCATAGATCCGTGTATCATGATAGAGTTGGCTATGTTAAAACTGAATGAATGAAGAACAGGTTTTAGTGCGAGCCACGAACCTTCAATTCGAAGAATTCTGAGCAGTTTCACGTTCTCATTCTTAAAATGTGATGAATTAACCTACTGTAACTATACGAAAGTGTAAACCTCACACGAAAATGCATGATCCATATCTAGAGTGTAACAGTATTGCCATAAATTATTTAGAATTCAGAAAATGCACATTCAACAAAGAAACCAATTTAAAATGCATGTTTTTCACGCTAGACCCGTAAATAATGTATCTCTAAATATATTTCCGGACCAGTTGTTGAGTCAATAATGGTGAAGAAATAGAAAACGAAACAAAATCATGATTTTCGGTTTTTAGGCGATCGTATTTCCATACGGTATTAGATGAATTTGGTGAGAATGAGTATAGTTAACTTAGATGAGGTTAGTAATCGTTAAGTACGTAAATTAAAATATATTTAAAATTTTATTTATTTTCAAAGATAAAGCTTTTTCAATTTTTTTTACTTTTAATAAACAGATTTTTCATATATATTTCTTTGCAAAATCACATGAAGTAGAAGGGATTTGAGGAGTACCATTGTATAGTGTACAGTGTTAGTGAGATTGACCTGTTAGCGCGCTCACCACAAAAATGTAAACACCGTCCAACTACCGCAATCATATATTCGTGGCACACTGTACCATTCTTTTTTTTACTGTAAACACTCCCCAAATTCTTCCTAACGATTCCCTCCTGCCTCCCGTCGACATGCTGTCTTTTCCGCCTGGTAGTCGGTCATGACTCTGCGTTTTTAATTTCTAAATCTATTTTCGGTGGCATCATTAAAGCACAAAAACAAAGCGAAAAATGTTTGTTTGTGAGTCCCGCAGCAGATGGATCATTGCAGCGCCACGTTCCGTTTCTGCACTCGCTTTCGGTCTCGGGATTTCCTTCTTCCCTTCACTTTTGATCCGACAATAATAGAGCGTATATCCCATCTACAATTTTTTCATTGGTCCCTCCATCATCAGGTATTGCGAAAGAGTCATAATAATTATCTCGAGGTTGTATTGACTGAAAAAGGTAGAATCTTTTGTATGTCTGGGGGCTGAAATTTCTCGCAATGGTTGAAAGTGAGATTGTTTGGAATCGGAAGTTGTTGCTGGGAATTGGGTACTGGGTGCAGGGATTGAGGTGTTTTCCATGGATGGGGGTTATTTTCTTTCTTAAAGATCGGATGAGAGTGGATCCGTCCACTCTCCAGATCCTTCAGAATTCTTCGAATTTGCCGATGGTGGCAAAGCCGTTTTATGGGATACTCTCAGATTCTTGCTACATCTTTGGCCAGCACCGAGTGCCCTACGTTGCATTTGGAGGTATGGATTTTTATTCTATTTTAACCGTGTTTATATTTGGTCTCAGGTAGGCACTGTTTTTAGATAGTTCGTATTTTTTTGTTAGTTCGTGGTTTTTTAAATGTGGTGAAATGAAGAAAACATTGTTTAATGTTGTCCATTAGATATTCTTTGTTAACAAAATGAACTTTTGTTTCTTAAGAGCTACTTCTGAGAAAAACAGTTCAGTTGAGCCAATTATTTCATGTTTTTTGTTTGGTTTTGCTGAAGTTTCCTTCTTTTTCCCAAGGCTGCAGTATTGATTTTATAGTTGTACGTATGATATGTTTTTCGAGATGCTCTTTTGTAATCACATAGTTCATCACATCCGTATGTATGGAGTTATCTGGGATGATAACTAGTATTAAAAAAATATCTTGTTTGAATATTCCTCTAAATATTATAGCGTTTTTTAACGAGGGAAGATATTGAAACTAATTAGAAACATGCCTAAGCAGAAAGTTCTTGTTTGACTTCAGCTAGCGGAATTAGTTGAACTGAATTAGTGGCTTATCTCCTGTTCTCGTCGATATGCACAATTAAGGTGAGTTTTGCCCGGTTCGTTGGCGGGGTCGCTTAGTCAGTCCCGAAGGACTTGGATAGCCATAGGGTCATAAAAAAGGTGAATTTACACGGATGGAGATTGTGTTTCTCTGCACATGGTTTTAGAAGGTTAATTCACATGATTCTTTGGGTTACAAGTCTTGAAACTTGACTTCTACGTGACTTCATTTCTGTGTGTAATGATAAACATCTATTCCATACTTCCTGATTCTATCTGTGGTTCATTATCCTCTCTTTACTGCGAGCATCTACTTATTAACACAGCTTCAGTCTTCTGTATTTTTTCCTCAAGAATGAAAACATTTATGTTAAGTCCGAATGTGATTATGATGCAAACTTGTTCTAGCACTATATTTGCATACCATCTACTTACAGAACATGTACTGTTTCAGCATTTTTACAAGCAGTTTCATGGATAGCTATTGCGACCTCTGCTGGATCAGGCATCTCATTCTTCTCAATCACATTCTATCTCCTTCTTGGTAATCTTGGTGCTTCTATTGTTGAGGTTGCTAACGATGCCATGGTCGCGGAGACTGCCAAACAGCCCACTTCTTCCAAGAACAACCCCAAATCCTCTTCGTCGTGTGGACTGCAGTCGTTTGTTTGGATGGCCTCATCCGTTGGTGGTGTGATGGGGAATCTTATCGGTGGCTTTATGATCAGCAGGTTCTCCCCACATCTGATGTTTTCTATCTATGGCATTCTCTTATGCCTGCAGTTCCTGATAACATCATGTATCCGTGAGACCTCTCTAGCCTTACCAAAGACCCCATCACAGGTTAGCTTCAAGACCCAACTCTCCCAACTTCTGGCCGCGCTAAAGGAACCCGAAATCTTGTACTCGATACTCTGGTTTTCCTTCTCCTACGCCGTAATCCCGGCCCTGACAGGCACCATGTTCTACTACCAGACTCAACACTTGAAGATCGAATCATCACTACTCGGGATATCCAAGGTATTTGGACAGGTAGCAATGCTGCTATGGGGTGTGGTCTACAACCGCCATCTCAAGTCCATTTCATCAAGAAAACTGATCTCTGCTGTCCAGGTATCCATGGCAGTGTTCATGATCTCAGACGTCCTCTTCGTGAAGGGCGTATATCGCCGTATCGGCCTTCCAGATTCTGCGTATGTTATCGTCATTTCAGGACTGCTAGAGGTCCTCTACTTCTTCAAGATCCTTCCTTTTACTGTCTTATTGGGGAAACTGTGCACGCCGGGGTGTGAGGGCTCCATTATGGCGTTTGTTATGTCTGCCATAGCACTTGCATTTATTGTCAGTGGTTATCTTGGTGTTGCATTGTCATCCTATGTTGGGGTCGACGGCGACAACTTCTCCGGCCTGCCGCGGGGACTTCTTATACAGGCGGCGTGCACTCTATTGCCGGTGTTCTGGGCGAAATGGATCCCTGAAGATGATATCAATCCAAAGTCTGGAAAGAATGATTAAGCAGATGAGCTTTGGAGGGTATTGGTTGTAATTTGTCTATTTTATTATATAAACACAGTACTTAATTTTTTTCCAAAAAAATATATAGAAGCATTGGCGTAAGAATCTTAGTTAATTCATCTGGTTTTAATTCAATTTTCGAAAAGGGCAATTCTATTTTTACCAAATTTCTTGACACATTTTAAATTTCGATCATATTTTGTCAATGTTGTCGAAATTGAAACCATCAATGCATCAAGAATCAAAATCTCATGTTCGGTTGTGGTTCTCGCGACTTTATGTCGGTAATTTTTAAATAATTATCGACTATAAAATCGCAAAAATCAATACAGTGCAGAGGACTTTTAATCATTGATATATCAATTTTTCATAGATGATTTCAATTTCGACACGGGATAGTATGTATTAAGAAATTGTGCACAAGTATCATTATTATTTCGAAAATGTTACATTAGAATATTAATTACACCACTAACATTAGTTTCTTTTCCACGACAAAAAATCAATTACTACGATTTGCTTATGTCATGATCCTCAATATAATAAGTATATATATAAACAATCTACTTCGAAATTGATTTCAAAAATTTCGAAGTATATAGACAAAAAATCAATTAATGGAGATTGATTTCATAACACTATCGAGTTTGAATAATTGGTCAAGTAATTTTCGCGAATATTCTATTTCTAAGTGTAATATCTTATTTTATTTTGGATTTATTTTTATTGTTCCTTTACTTAAAAGACATTAAAAAAAAGAAATAAAATACTAAACCGTCTTAATACGTTTTAATCTAATCAATCGTCAGAAGACTTTTCACTAACCCATCTCTGTCGAAAAAAACCCTTCCAAATTGAACAAGACGCCCTTTAACTTCGACTCGACTCGACTTGAATCTCTTTTAATATATCGCGGGATAGAACCACGGATGTTGTCAAACGTCGGAATATGTCGAATCTCCGACCAACTGTCCGGTGAGAGGTGCTCAAATACGCACACGAACGATCAGCGACGAAGCTATTAAGGCGTGAGAGAGGGGGCCCTGCCCCCTAAAACAAACAAAACCCCCCCTAAGAAAATAAAAAAAATTGCAAAGAAGGTTGGATAAAAGTTGCAGTCTTGTAGAGAGAACATGGAAAGTTTTTGTCTGTGCCTTGAAAATAAATCCAACTTGCCAAAATGCCCTACCGCGCGGTTTACAACAGCGCGGTAGTATTTCGTGCGGGAACAGCCTGTGCGAGTCAGGAAAAGTGACAAAAAAACACATTTACACACAAAAACACGTAGTGACCTTTAGTCTCTTTCCACCACTGATTTTCTCTTTCCTCTCCATCTTCATCTTCACGCCTTCGTCTCTTTTGCCACAGTGTTCAAATGGCAGCAAGACTTCACGACTGCCACAAGATCAAATACTGGAGGCGGAGGAGCTGATTTTGGCCTCATCCCCAAACCCATCTCTGGATATCGAAGCCGCCATCGCCGGTACTGGGTGATGTGGAAGACACCGCTTTGGGAAATCTGAACAGGGAGGGCCCTTCAAATCAGCGGCGGCTGCGTTGGAATCCCAGGGGTGAAGTTCGATTTTAGCGGTGGATTTGGGCCATTATCTTCAAATCCGAAGTTTTCTCAAAATTATTCATCCAATTTCATTCCCTCATATCCTGGATCCATGGCTTAGCTTCATTCATCCGATTTCAGTTGCCCAAAAATCCGCCTTTGAAGGTTTCTCAAAATCTTTGAAGAGATCACTTCATTTCTTGAGTGCCCAATTCGGAAGAAATTTTCCCTCTTGTTGGAAGAAGGGTAGCAGGCTTACTGATAGGAAGTGCAGACACAGTTCAACATTCTTTGAGAATGGTGCAAAGAGGAAAGAGAGTATTTGTAGGTTACTGTGTGTTTTTGTGTGTAAATGTGTGTTTTTTTGTCATTTTTCCTGATTCGCGCAGGTTGCTTCCGCGCGAAATACAATCGCGCGGTTGTAAACTGCGCAGTAGGGCATTTTGGCAAGTTAGATTTATTTTCAGGGCACAGATAAAAATTTTCCTAGAGAACATAGAAGAAGATTGAAGGGAGAGAGGAATTTCTTGGTGCATGTTTCATTTGCTTTATTGGTTTTTGTGCTATTTGTTTTAGTGATTATTATTTTATTGGTGATAGGTGTCAAGTTAAATATTTCTCATGTAATAAATCATTTTAAGTGTATGAATTTGTGTTTACACGTAAATATAAATTATATGTATCATTTATTTATATTCATTCATTATTTATTGTTTTGTATTCATATTATAAATAATTTATTCAACAATTTCTTTCAATTTATATATTTAATTGTATTGTGGCATATTAATGCATAAAAAATTTAAGGTCCTGGATTAAAATTTTAATTACTATTTTTATGTTCCCGACTCATGGTACCGATTTATGGTCGTGACTATGATTTTTTAGATTGTCTTATGCATATTGATTCGTTTTATAACTTATAATGCGAACGCAGGAGTGATACATGTACATAATGGCTTTGTACATAATTATGTACAAGCCATTATGCATGTCATTTTATGCATAGGATTTTAAAGTGAGATGTCGTTTAATATAGGGGTAGTTTTGTCATAATGTACAAAACGACACTTAATATAATGAATTGCAACACAAAACGACATGCGCATAATCCATATGTACAAAAGGATTATGTACATGTAACATTTTTTATGCGAATGTAGCCTTCTAATTCTACGACAAATATTTTAGATAATATAGAGTTTAATTTAGACTATCATCCACTAATCCTGAACTACATCACCAACCATGAGGTATAATGCTAATGATAGGTATAGAGTAGGACGAGCTCATTTAGTTATGTGTACTTATCAACCTATTAAATATTAATTATTTTGTACATTATTTTTTTATTACTTAAATATTAAATTGACAGAGATGTTCATTCATTGGTACATATGCACAAAGAAACTATACTAATCTAATAAAGGAACGTGGTGTACAAAGGAACTATACTTCATTCATTTCTTCATATAGCAAATAAATATCTTATATAGTCTTATGTATCTTTAATCGTAATATAGCACCTCCAACTCGTCCTATCAGAGGTCATGTCCTCAGAGAGGTTTAATCCAACTAGATCTAACTGAATCTGCTCATCCCATGTTTTCTTAGGTCTCCCCCGCCCTCATCGCCCTTCGACATGTAATCCTTCAACTCTTCTGACTGGATCGTCTTAACTCCTTTTACGTATATGTCCAAACCATCGCAACCTTCCTTTCCTCAGTTTGACACTTATAGATGCAACACCTAGCGTATCCCTAAATACTCCATTTGGAATCTTGTCTAATCTCGTGCGACCACACATCTATCTTAGCATCCGTTGGTAAATATCCACAAAGGAACTGTAGCTAATGTTGCCATTGGTAACTAACTTATCCATTGGTAACTATCCACAAAGGAACTGTAGCTAATGTTGCTCTCAAATTGATATAAAGATGCACCCATGCCAAGGTTGGGAAGCTCTCTCGAAAGACACACCAGCACCAAAGTTGGGATGCCCATCTGGGATGATAGATATTGAGGTCATTCCAGATATTTAGAAGAGAGAATCCATAAAATCGAGAGTGAGGTCCATTAGGGACAACTCACTTTATCCTGGAAGACACACCAGCATTATTTCACTAATAAAAATGTGTGTGTGTGTGGGTGGGAGTAATTGGTAGAATACTGGTGATTTGTACTCTAGAATAAAAATAATTGTACATAATAATATGGTGTGCCTTATTCTGGCGGGAACGGAATTGGAGAAGTAGGCGATATTGGGAACCATATTATGAATGAGGAGTAGGTTTATTGTTGTCGTTGTATCTATTTATAGAACAATAATGATCATAATTGCATCATTTCAGCTGATCAACATCACAACAGAATATGAAAAGACGCGCACTGTTAATGAAAATATACAAAACACGCAGATTATAAAAAGACTACACGCACAGTCTATGAAAAGACGAACTGTATTTTTTTGAATATAAGAGAACCAAAATTTCAAAATATCAGTTTAGAATCTTACCCTTGTCAACGGGGTCTGAAACTAACGAATGAAAATCTTCAAACGGAACTGCAACCTCTTTTTGGATACTATGGAGATCAGTAGGAGTTGAGGAGCCCAAAATTGGTCCCCATTAACCTCTTTTACGAGCCATCCACAGTTTAAATGTTGAATCAGGATCTAGTGCAAACGACCCATCGAGCAGCGTAGCCAAATTTGGTGAAAGGGGCATTCCCCCAGACCCTCCATGCCCATCCACCCCCATGCAATCAGGCTGTCAAGTCATCCTCCATTGTCCCCCAGTGTGCAATGGAGTGGGGGACTATTGGCAAGTGTACGCTGCTGCAAGTGGAATGTGGATAATTCAGTAGCCAACTTTGATTGCGGTGAGCTAACATGCTAAAATGGCGATGCGTCATAAGGGTCATGCTGCTGGGCATTATAGGTCTCATGAAATAGATTGAACCTTGAATCTTCCATGCAGCAACCCGGAGGAGGTAATTGAAAGTATTGGATGCCTCTACCTTCTAGCGATAACCCTAATTTGGCCATAAGGTCGGCATCTTCATTGTCTCCTCTCGAGACGTGATTTAATTAGGAAACTCTACATTCGTCCTTCATAGCAATAATTAATTACTTAAGTTCTTTGTTAAGAAGATTCACTGAGTCTTTAGTTATCTTCCCAACCACTAGCTTGCTGTCAGAAAAAACTTTAATATTCTGAATCTTCATGTTGCAGAGAAGCTAAAAACCATGCACAAGTGCCCATATTTTTGCTGATAAGGCAGGGCAAATACCAACATGTGCTGAGAAACCTACGATCCAACTTGAAGATTTATCGCGCAAAACTCCACTGCAGGCTGCAAGATCGGACAACGACAGACTGTTGCATCTACCGTGAGGGAGTACTAAAGACGAGCTTTATTAATGCAGGCATATCTCTTCAGAAAAATGCATGAAAAAAAAACGTTATGGTTTAGGGACTGACTAAAGTATCCGGGTTCACTGTGTATAGTCGCTCATTTGAAAACTAAATGATTTTATACATATTTTAAATTGGTATACCATTGGTAAACCCAAATTAACATTAAATATAATTATGTAATATATATATATATTTATATAATGGTAACGGCTCCGTACCCCTCAGTTTTTTATCCTCAGTTCTTCCCTCAATTCAATTCCGGCCACTAGGATCGTCCGTTGACGGAATTGGGCACATCGTGAGAAACCTTATACATAGAAGATCATATGTTCAAGTTTGGGTAATGTTCCGACGACGTTATCACCGTTTAATGGAGGGTTCACATTTCTCCTTGGGTTAAGTAGTCCTAAATAGGATTCGTCGCTTGAACCGGAACTAAACATGAACATATGATCTTCTATGTATAAGGTTTCTAACGATGTGCCTAATTCTGTCAACGGGCGATCCTACTGGCCGGAATTGAGTTGAGGGAAGAACTGAGGGCAAAAAACTGAGAGGTACAGAGCCGTCCCCTTATATAATATATAATTATTTAATATATTATATAATTAAATTTGGTATACCGACAGTTTACCGTCGGTGTACCATTTACCGATCGACTTTTGGTCGGTAAGCGAAAAAGCTTGCCGTTACCGTTACCGATCCGTGGACGGTAATTGATTTTTCGATATACCGATCAATCGATAATCGGTATATCATCGATATACCGATTATCGGTTAACAGGCCTACATATGCTTCTTTGCCTAATTGAACAAGAAGTTTGAAGCTACCAACCCAAATTTCATTAAGTTGAAACAACATAATCTCTGAATTGAGGGCTTTAGGATACTTGCTGAAACTATACCTGCGACCTAGCCGATCAGGATTCTTGGGTAGGTGAAGTTCCAGAATTCGTCCGTAGACTGAGAATGTCTCAAACACGTTTGATCTGGACCAGGACCACGGGATTTTAGTGAAGTGATACGACCTGGATGTTGCCCAAAGCCTCTGTATTCTTTCATTTAGTCGATTCTGTTGATGATCTGGCTTCTGCTGCTGCAGATTATCGGATTTTTGCTTCTGACAAACAGGACCCTGCTGATTACTCTGAGCTATGGGTAGTTTCTAATAATCCTTGCCAACCAAGGTCACAGCTACGGCAGACTCTGAACCGTGAGCGGCAATCGATGGATTGTTCGGAGATCGGGCAACTACCTCTCAATCCAGAACCTCAGAAGCAGATTGGATTGAAGTCTCAAATTCTGAAATTGGGACAGGCCGTTCCTTAATTGGGGATCGACAAAAATCGGGTGGAAAAGGTGCAACCGTTGCGAATTGAGGTGGAGCTTGCGCCGACTGTAGTGCCGGCGAAACGACGGTGGCCATCCGACCATTGCTGGGAAGAAAAATCTATGTGCGTGGTTATCGGTATGTAAATTGCACCTAGGGGTGTCGGTCAGTCGGTCGGTCGGTCAGTCTACCGATCGACCACTTACTGCTACCGACCGACTTTGGTCGGTAATGGAGAAATGTTTACCGTTACTACTACTGACCAACTTTAATCGGTATATGATTTTCTTTACTGCTACCATTATCGTTAGAGGGTCGGTAACCTGTCAGTACGGTTACCGAGCAGATCGGTATCGGTATACCGATATCGATCGACACCTCTAATCGCACCTCACGATGATCATGTGGTTATCATGTCATAGGGATTCAAAATCGATCAAAAAATATATTCAAATTAATTGTTTTGTACAAAATCGTTCAAAACACTAAGGGTACGTTTGGTAGCATTATCGAGTTATCAAGCCTGATAAGGCTTGATGTGATAATGCTTGATTATTCTATTGACAAGGCGTGATTATTTGAAAGCTTGATACGTTATCACCTATTCGGTGTCGTGTTTACTTTGCCCTGAATACTCGGCAGAGAGTGATAGAATAGTAAAAAAATTAGTAAAATGACTATATTACCCTTAATTTAATCCCTTGTTCAGTAGGCATGATTGGTATATATTTGTGCAAAAAAGACAAACCTGTACAATGCTGCAGAATCAAACTTGTTGAAAAATCAAAGTTCAAACCTTTTTTACCAGAATACAATGCCCACACAATCAATATTATTCAAACCAATCATGATACAACAATGATACAACAAAGTGTATCTTTCAAACAATGTCATCAAGCAAAGCACATGCTACAAGAATAAAGTCATCAATCAATGCCTAGTACGCCAAGCATTAAACATGTAAAGTGCCATTTAATCCCTATGTTGGTTTCACTCCTGAGCAGACTACACTGAAGCTATATACTCTACGTCCTTGTGTTCCTCAATATCAGGAGTCAATGTAACATCTATCCCCTCGAGCGGATCATTGGGCATGGATTCACGAATGAAGTTGTAAGTAGTGTGCAAGCAAGTATAATCTTGACTTGTGTCTTGAATGGGTAAAAGGAAGGGCTACGCAAAATAGCCTATATTTTCTTCAAGACCCCAAAGGTGCGCTCAATGATATTATTTGCTTGAGCATGCTTCATGTTAAAGTACTCTCTTGAATGGGTTGGAGTATTTCTGCCAGCCCCCCCATTTAAATGGTATCGAGTGGATATGTAAGGAGTCAAGGATCCCTTCCCATTTGCATAACCATTGTCACACAAGTAGTACGACCCTGTACAAATAAGATTGTTATTATACGTGATAAATAAGATGTACAAATAAGATTATTATTTTACAAATAAGATGTATTTACCTTTTGGGACCTTTAAACCACTAGGTCGTTGTAGAGCAGCACGCAATACCCTCCCTTCAGCAGCAGATCTTTCCCGACCCGCTAAGACATACACAAACCGACCCTCAATATCACATACACCAAGAACATTAGTGGTAATTTGTCCTTTTCGTGTCCTTAAGCGTGACTGATCATCCATAGAGACGTGCACTGGTACATAAGTGTCATCTAAAGTACCTAAACAACCCTGCGAAAGAGAAATGTCAATTGCAGAGTATGGTTTTAATTGCTAATAAACAAAATGAAAACATTCATTACCTTAAAAAGCTTTCAACGCGGGCTTGTACAATCATCCAAAACGGGGGTAGGAGAAACTAACAACTCATCAGAAAAATTAAGCACGACATTCAAGAGCTAATGAAAACACATGCATATTGTATGTATGGACCTTTGAAAGTCATGTCTCATGGTTCTCATCTTGTGGTTGT
>JAOYMZ010043203.1:0-14954 GCA_025802335.1 Pinguicula primuliflora | reverse complement strand
TTTTTCAGATCAAGAGGGAGATAAAGATTTTACAGAATCTCTCTGGTGGACCTAATATTGTGCAATTGCTTGATATTGTTAGAGATCAACAATCGAAAACTCCTAGTCTTATATTTGAGCATGTCAACAACACAGACTTTAAAGTGCTCTATCCGACACTGACAGATTTTGACATTAGATATTACATTTTTGAGCTCCTAAAGGTAAGTTTCTGTTCTTATATGCATTTAGGGGTCTTAATAAAAGAAGTCTTCCAATTAATCGAATATGATCATTGCCTGACTGACATCCAATTCTTTCATATTGACCCATCTTGAGTTGGCTTTGATCACATGGAGAATTTCATGTGCGAATATTAGGAGATGTTTTAAAGCATGTGTGCACTCATTACCCCATAAAAAGTTGATAATTTAATCTTCTGTCAGTGTGGTAGACGGGTAGGCTTAGATGCATTAAAATGGAATACTCATTAGATTAGTGCTGGAATCATAGTAAGTTCGTTATTACTGGGATTTTTGTATTTTCATTATGACGATCATTCTGTATTACCACTAAATTGTTTTCACTTGCGGTTGAAACTTCTTCTACGTTCAGAAATCTATGTTCACGTATCTCTAACTGATGGTGCTCTTTTTTTCTTCAATTTCTATGGGATTTAATTCTGATAAAAAAATTGTTGATAGTTTTATCCACTTTAAATATAGGCTTTAGACTACTGCCATGCTCATGGTATAATGCACCGGGATGTGAAGCCGCACAATGTGATGATAGACCATGAGCAGCGTAAACTTCGCCTGATTGATTGGGGGCTTGCAGAGTTTTATCATCCTGGGCAAGAGTATAATGTTCGTGTTGCTTCCAGGTTTGCTATCTTGTTCATCAGACATGTAAACATTTCTCATTTAGATTGATTCAATTTGTAGTGTCCTCATTTACGTCACAGCTTCAATTTTTATGCAGATATTTTAAGGGGCCTGAGCTTCTTGTTGATTTGCAAGACTATGATTATTCCTTGGACTTATGGAGCCTGGGTTGTATGTTTGCTGGAATGGTAATCTCACCTTTCTTTCTATCTAGTCACCAACTAACTATCTAGTTTCATTCTTCTTTTGCTGAATGGGTTAGTAACTTAGTATGCATTACTATTAGCCAGATATCATTTCCTTCTGCATTCAATAATCATCAAATCATAAGATTCTTGGTAACTAGACAAGAATCCCACATAGATTTTCTGCCAGACGCCATCACCTTTCATGATTGGTTGTGATCTATCATCTAGTGGCAATGATGATGTATTCTTAATATATGAAAGGGTTCTCCGTTATGAAATCAAATTATATGTCACGATCCCAGATCAACGAGGAGCCGATTGACCAAGAAACTAGCTATTTAACTACTTTAAACTATGAAATCTTAAAACATAATTTAAAGGAAGACAAGTAAACTATGAACTAGGAGCAGAGAACTTCATTCCAAGATAGGTAATACTCAAGTCCTTACAAGCTTTTATATAAGCCAATGACACAATAACCAAGAATACATTGGAGTCTTGGACTTGGTAGGTCTAGGACATTATACTACGAGAACTATCCGAAAAAATGATATACAAATATTAGTTTCCATTTTAACGCTCATGGGTTGTGCTGACAGATTTTTCGCAAGGAGCCTTTCTTCTATGGTCATGATAATCACGATCAGTTAGTGAAGATTGCAAAGGTACTTTATTAGAAATAACGCAATATTTTTCTCATGTGATTTTATATATCTGTTTATTCTTCTTATCTGTCACTGCTCTCAGAACCATACATGTATTCTTCTTTATTTGATTAAAAGTAATTGGTTTAAGATTATCTTCTTACTCCGCATGGTGTCCTTTTCTGAATCGAGTCTACTTAAATTCTAAAGCTCAAGCTCTTTTGTTTGGCATTAAACAAGTCCGGAGGTTTAATCTATATCCATATTGTCTGGATGCCTCATGTTCAAACTTTTATATGTAACCACTGTATCAATGGGTAACAGGTATTGGGGACAGATGAGCTGAATGCTTATTTGAACAAGTACCGGTTGGAAATAGACCATAACTTTGCCGCCCTAATTGGAAGGTTTAATGATACTACTTATCGTCATCTCTTTCTTGAAAACTAGGTTATTAAAAAGATTTTCTTTTGATTTGCCAATTTAGGCATAGCCGAAAACAATGGACCAGGTTTATCAATGCTGATAATCAGCATTTGGCTGTTCCTGAGGTCAGTGAGAATGACAACCTAAGATTCATTATACGAAAGTTCTTTCAAATAGACGCAAGCTTATAGGTTACCCCACCCCCACCTCCTACAGGCAATTGATTTTGTTGACAAATTGCTGCGCTATGATCATCAAGAAAGACCAACTGCAAAGGAAGCAATGGTATGACCCCCATCCTATGTACTACTCTATTGGCATTTATAAATTCTTCGAGCTCCTCAAAGAAACACAACATGTCTGAGCTGAACAATGTGTTGCTTTCAATTTTGTGTACACTAAATTATCCGCAAGCCGGGGATGCTTATATGAATTGTTAATCTCGAATGTCCTGAACTTGTGCAGGCCCATCCTTATTTCTACCCCATAAGGAATGCCGAAAGCCGCAGAACGCGCGGTCAGTGACAGTGAAACTCAGACAAGCACCACCTTCACACCCTGTTTCTCATAATTCTTCATTGTGTATCATGATTTTTACTGTTCCATTTGGACAGTTGGTTGAAACTAGTTTTGCTTCATGTGTTTGCTGTTAGGAAGTTTCTTAGACTTTAAAATCCCCCACCCTCATTTTTTCCCCTCTACAACTTTGTGAAGAATGATTGAAAAGTTTGTGTAATGGTTTCAGATATTATATGACCTCATCATGCAATACACAGTTACAGAGAATATCCAAGCTTCGAAGTGTACTCAATTGGTTTCTTCAAAATGAATGCATTCATCCATAATTGAATACAAATTCTATAGAGTTAGATTATCGAGTCTTCAGATCATAGTTGTTAAATTGGGATTCGAATCGTGGATCGTAATGATCTATTTTTGAATCGTAAATCGAATCTTGAATCGTAAAGATTCAGTTCTAATATAAAATATACTAAAATAAATATTTTGTAATAAAAATATTATAATTAAATATTATAATATTATAAATAAATAATTATTAAAGTTTAGTATTGATGTTTGAATCGTGAATCGTAAGATTTAAATTTCAAATCGTAACTGAATCGTAAGATTCAGACAACTGATGGGCATAAAAGATTCATATCTAAGATTTGAATCGTTTAGCCTTAGAATTGAATCGAATCGTAGGATTCGAGTCGTGAATCGTAGGATTTTGATAACTATGCTTCAGATTAATAAAGAAGAAAAGGAAACACAGCTTGAATTGTGTGAAGTGAAGTGCTGCTCCAGCCCAGATGGTGGTATTCTGGGGAATGGTGTTGCTCCTGATAGAGACGGATCACTGAGGATGCTCCCCACCCCCTTCACCCACACATTATCTATTCCTGTAAGGGTGTGTGTATATTTGTATATATTATATGCAGGTTAAAATTTATCCATGAGTCATACTGCCATCTCCATCTCCATTATAAGGTGTTTTTGTACTATAGTTAGATTATATTGTCAATTTAAACGACAGTGATAGTGATGAAAAAGTGTGTAGACAGATCATAATTCTGAATTGAAATCGAATTTGGAGTTTCTCTATTGTAATAAAATTGGCATTTGGATTCAATGGATATACTTCACTGGATTCCAGAAAGCTGCATCCTATTCCTGGTTGAATGTTGATAATGAAATTTGACCAAATTTCTCTTTAAAATGGATGTCAATGTTCTATCAAATGTTGAAGTTTTGATGTGATAAATTCCATTGGCACAAAAGGGTTTTCTTGATTGATGAAGAAGAGTGGTGGATAGAGATGCTAGGATTCAAGAGTGATTAGTTGTGAGTTAGTATCGCAAACATTCATACTGCTATTCTTTTTCTGTTTTATGGATAAGTGCCAAGATTCGAATCACTGACTCTATATTTTTCTAGGCAAAAGAAACCTTAATTTTTTTATACTGCCAGGATCAATAGTATTCCCCACACCAGATTCGAACACTGAATTGATTTACGTGAAAGATGAAGGGGATTACTAATTTAATTGTACTTCATTGAAATCTTAGTTACGTTCATACTACTCAACCGTGAGAGTTCAAAACACTGTAGAAACTCTCCGATTCATTTTCTTGAAATGCTGGATCCGCCCCTATCACCAAATACATTGGCTCTCAACTTTGTACATATGTCTACCGTGCCGACGCGTTTAGGGCTACCAGATTTTCTTTTATCGTATGCAGCGTTTTATTATGTCTGTTTTTTGCATTATCTTTATGACTGCAACTAAACTCCAAATAGCCATGGAAAATGACAACATCATGTTTGCATGTATTTTCCCTTTCAACCATGAAATGTCAAATCGATCGCATTCCATTTTGTGGGTAATGAATGCATGAAGACCACACAGATTTTGAATGCTTACGACAATAATAATTCATCGATTCCACTTGGAAGAGAAATAGGGGGGAGACAATAACAAGAGGGATATCACTTTCCTTTCTATAATGTGACAGCAAGAGTGGGAGCGTGTGGAAATTTAGATTTGTGTGCATTTGTACGGGTAGGCCAATTTATAGAACATATAGGTTACTCTATTAAAACATTTAATTCAAGGTAATAGATTGTAGATTACATTTACTTATAGGTTTGTTTCTAAACTATTTTATCAAACACATATGGCACAACATTCCAACGGTCCTACTCGAACATATGCAAGAAAAAGAAAGGAGATTGATTCTCTTTGGTAAGTCACTTTAAGGTCTGTTTAGTGTGCAATATACAAGCGGATTTATGTATTTTAATCTATGTTCGAGAAAGCGGTCGTATAGACCGCTTAGACGCTGTCTAAGCGCTGAACGGTCGCCCTCTACCCTGCCTGAATGTCGTCTAAGCACTAGTTTAGGGGCGTCTTACTAGGCGAGCCCTGACCGTCCAGGGACCGTTAAACGCTTCCTCGAACACTGATTTTAATCAAGCCTAATGATGGTAGAGGTAATTGAACCTTATATCATTGTTTGAATCCTTCATATTTCATCCATACAAACTCGGGACATCTTGTGCAATCTGCACGGCAAACACCATATTAGTACACTATTTCATACTTGGTAAGGGCAGAGGTAAGATGCTATCTGTTGACTAAGAGACAAATATGTAAACCTTCTCTAGAGAATAGAAATATGTATACAGACAGAAAGAGAGAGGCATTGCCTTGTTTTGTTTACAAACTCATAAATGTTCAAAGTTGAATGGCACGCCACAGAGACCTAAAACATGCCAATTACAGCAACTAGGATGGAAGAAAACAAAATTCTTGGTTTTGTTATTGTGCTGTCATCTTTCTTATCTACATAGAGCAGAGCAGAATATGGAGTCAGTTTTCTGCTTTACAGCTTTACCAAGTGGATATATATTCAAAACCATCCTGTCAACCAACGAAATAAACTATATATGGGAATTTTGTTTATAATCAAAACTTGTATGCTTTGTAATTTAATGGTCCTATCCTAGTTTAAATACTAACACCATCAGGTTTTTTTTTTTTTTTGGGTGTGAGTATGATTGTGTACATCCTACCCTCCCAGACCCTGCTTAAGGACAGGATTTACTAGGTATGTTTGATTTGGTTTAGTTTATCAGGTGTGTTTTTTTGTTCGGTAAATTGTTTCTCACATGTATCAATCTATGGAGTAAATATACGGTGCCGAATGTTAGCTATCGAATAAATGAGTTATGTGCTGAATTCTAATAATGACAATCTCGTTGTATCCATCTATAGTTGTCGACATTAATCAATTGATCGAGTAAGAAATCGATTCTGGGATTGATTAGCCATCTCGTTGGATCGGTCCCTCATTGAGTGCTCGTATGCACACTTGTACATTTTCCATGATACATGGACTTGGACCTATTCCATTATACATGCACTAATAAATCTGGTTCTATCAATCTTTTTCATGTTTCAATCATCCATCAGTATTCGTGTGTGTGTGAGTAAGAAAGAGAGGGCACGTGAGAAGATTATTTGCACGTGAAAAACAAGAAGAGACAACGTTTCAATGATACGACTGTTTATGTCAATTATGATGAGGGATAGGGCTTAATGATTGACTTGTTATGAAATATCATGAATATTCACCGTATAGGATACACTTTTACAACTGCTTTTAATTTATTTATCTTCTAATACAACTAGTCATGCATTTTCTTAATGTATCTATGTATATATACATGAATCTCATGTATTCATGTATCTTCATTTAATATTGTTCATTCATCAAATGTTTGTGCGTGTGCCTATAAATAGAGGGATCTATGTTGATGTAATGTACACTTAAGAAAAAGAATAAGAACTCTCCCTTTGTGTTCTTATCATTTTCGTTGTTTTTCATATATTCATACACTTTATCCATATATTTTATAAAATGTTATCAGCACGAAAGTTCTACCGTTGAAGGACTACAAGATTTTGGGGAAGCTCTACCATTGATGAACTTGAGAAAAAATCTTGAAGAACATCTTGTGGCTCAACCAATTAACAAGTTTGTAGTATTAATGTTTAGAGCTCAACCATTACCATAGTTCTATATGTTATGTTACATTATAACGTTTATATGTGTTTTTAGTTTGATCATGACAAGCCTATCAAAACTTGAATTTATGACTCTTGACATTAGTGGGAAGAATTATTTATCATGGACTCTTGATGCTGAGATCCATCTTGATGCTATGGGTCTTGGAGATACTATAAAAGTTGCTAATACAACATCAAAGCAAGATTAAACAAAGGCCATGATATTCATTCGCTATCATCTGGATGAAGGGCTAAAGGTTGAATATCTTTCTATAAAAGATCTTGTTGATCTTTGGCAAAGTTTAAAAGAACGGAATGATCATCAAAAAAATTTGATACTCCCTAAAGCTCGGTATGATTGAATGCATTTACGCTTATAAGATTTTAAATCTTTGAGTGAGTGTAATTTGGCACTGTTCAGAATAAGTTCTCATTTAAAGTTATGTTGTGATGAACTTACTGACACATACTTGCTAGAAAAAACTTTCTCCACTTTTCATGCAATTAATGTGGTCCTGCAGCAGCAATATCGTGACAAAGGTTTTAAAAAATATTCTGAACTG
Organism: Pinguicula primuliflora; assembly: GCA_025802335.1. Lineage (NCBI taxonomy): Eukaryota > Viridiplantae > Streptophyta > Magnoliopsida > Lamiales > Lentibulariaceae > Pinguicula > Pinguicula primuliflora. The sequence continues at coordinate 7,697 of JAOYMZ010043203.1, read as the reverse complement.
ATTTCGTATCTTTTGGTGGCTGAGCAAAATAATGAGCTTTTGATGAAAAATCATCAATCATGTCCAACTGGCTCTAGCCCATTCCCAGAAGTGAACGTGACTACTTTTCATAATCAAGGCCCCGGTCGTGATCGAGGTCAAGGTCAAGATCGTGGATGTGGACGTGGAAGAGGGCGTGGTGGATGTGGACGTGGAAGAGGGCGTGGTGGATGTGGACGTGGAAGAGGGAGTGGATATGGACGAGGATGTGGGGGTAGTCGTAGTAATTCTCACCCCCAACAACTACAATTTCCAAAATAACAACACTCACCAGAAGAGAAAAAATGAGAATCCACATCCTCGGGACAAAGAAGGATAAGGCAACAAGAATGTTGAAAATATATATTATTGGTGTGGCATGAAAGGACATTGGTCGCGTACCTGCCGTACATCAAAACACCTTGTTGATCTTTATCAAGCTTCAATCAAGGACAAAGGAAAGAATGTAGAGATGAATTATATCTAATATGATTTTGCTCATGCCCAGTTCGATATGACAGATGTTGCCGACTTTCTGACCAATCAAGAAGGAAGTGATGTTATGAATGAAGATGAGAGTATCAAAGATTGAATTTCGTCTTTAGCTCAATAACATCTTGATGAAATTTCTTTTCATTGTTATAATCTTTTATTATGAATAAAGTGATCTCATGTTATTTTAATAAAATAATCATTTGGTTATAATTTACTTATTTTTATTTTTATTCATAAAAAAAAATATGGATACATCAAACGAAGAATAAGATAAATATATTGCAGACAGTGCTACGACACACAGCATATTCAACAACAAAATATATTTTACTCATCTATTGATGAAAGAAGCGAATCTGAATACGATATCGGGTAGTACAAATTTAATTGAAGACTCCGAAAGAGCAATAATATTACGACCACAAGGGACAATCCAGATATGACAGACTCATATTCCTGAGAGGTTTTGAATTAATAACATTTGAGTGCAATTATTACCGTCATGACTATTAGTCAATCACCTCCTTTAAAATTTACTCTTCATAGTTAATAGTTAATTTTAATTGGCAACAAATCGACAAATGGCTCAACATACATGCGGCAATGAACATGGGGATTGTTGAAAATTACCAGCAGTTCGAAGGACTTCGGACATCTAAGTGGCCTGCACAACTATGGAATGCAAACTAGCAATCCGTACGGTGGGCAATATGGCGAAATAGAAATAAGAAGATATTCAAGGACAAGCCACCGAACATTGATCATAGGGTGGAGAAGATTCAATTGAGTTTATAGGAACTCTACAAGATAAGAAATAGATCCATGCTTGCAATGGATTTTTGTACATGTGTGACAAATCCGGAATGTTGCATTCCATGGTCTCCACCATCTATATGGGAGAAAGTTACGAAAGTATGAATTGCAAAAAAGAGAAGGAAAAATATTAGCCCCAAGAAGGGATGTGTGATTAGGGAATTTATAAATGTAAAAGTGTGAAGATTTATGAATAAATAAAAATATTTTACCTATATAAAAAAATAGTTACTTTTTTTATTCTGGATTAAAATTGAATATAATCCATTTATATATAATTTTAAATCAACTCATTGGTTGAAATAGGACTGCACAATCGAGTTTCGAATTCGAGTATAGCAATACTCGAACCCGAACCCAATTTTTTGGGTAATGGCGGGTTCGGGTATCAGATATCGGGTATGGGTAATACCTATTTTTTATTTTGCTTTTTAATAAAATTGAGTTCAGGTATCTGGACCCGATTTTTTGTATGTTTTTCGAGCGAAATATCTGGTTCAGGTATTCGGACCCGAACCCAACATTTTAGATTTTTTTTGTCCGATTTTTAAAAATCGGTTATCCATTTCGGGTTGGATCCCGATAACGCGCAGATATTTTGCAAAGCCCTAGGTTGAAGTAAATTGATCATTTATGAGGGTTTTAAAGACAAAATCCTTAAACCTTTTTCCCATTCAATGAATAAACATAAATGGTAGCCAATTATTTGGGAAGTAATGTCGAATTATTGCACAGGCGCACCGCCGCCATTTCTTCTTCCCGCTTTACGCCGACGGTTGAACTAGATTTTATCAACATTTTTTTCTCGGTAAAATTTTATTAAGGAACAAGTCAATAAATTAAGGAAAACTCATATTGTAGAGAGAACTATTGTTAATTATGATTTAAGCTAATTAAGTTCTTATAATGGAAAATTTAAACTTATGGAATTATTGTTAATTATGATTTAAGCTAGTTAATTTTATAATGAATTAAGTTAATATTTAATTCATTATAAATTAATTTTAATGGAAAAATATTAAAATTGACCGTTGTTTTCATTATCACAATATTTAAAGAAGCATAAAAAATCACAAACAGCCACTCAACCCAACTTTCGAAGCATAATCGTTCTTAATTGAGTAGAACTTTCCCACTTGAGCATATATAAGTGTGGAGCAAGGGGGCATTGGGGACCAGCCTTAATTTATTTTCTAAAAAAAATAATATACAAACTGTTTTTAGCATGCGTTGTAAGGCCATAATAAATAATACAATCAATATTATAGAAAATGTTACGATCGGTCAAGGATTCCGTATAAACGATCTAAATGGATTCCTAGGTGGCATTTGAGCAGGAAGGAAGACGATCATCATCTCGAACATAGAGTGCATTAGACACACGAGTTACATTCGGTAAAAGATATTGAGAATAATATTGCAATTTACATTATTCAAAAAAAAAATTTTACAAGATTTTATTAAAATATATAATTACTCATTTTTCTCAGTCTCTTAATAATTTTTTTTGTTTCATTACCTAGGGGCACATATCGGTTATATATGATACCCAAATTCATTTAAATTTTTAATTAGATTTCACGTATCAGATATACTCGATAATCGGAATTCGAAATTGGATAATCTTAAATATCTAAGTACGATTTTTAATATCTATCCCCGAAAAATATACAAAACCCGACAAATATTGAGTCATGATTTAGGTTGGGTTCGGATTGAGATTTATTCAGGTGTACAACCTTATACGTACAATTTGTGTACAACCACAATCGCAGTCGTCCACGTCGCTCAAACACACACAAATGCACACTATTCTGATGGATGAGATTATAGCTAAGGTGTACAGATGATAATTTCACCGTTTGGATATACCTATTTTATTATGTTATGTTAATTTGAATACACCTACCTATTTATACTTATACTCTATATATATACACGCACTCTCCAGTCAGTTAAAGAGTCTTGACCCTTCACTTCACACACACACACACAAAAAAAAAAAAAAAAAAATTAAGGAACATGGTGGAAGATGCTAGCGTGGTGGCCATGGTGGTTGTTCGAGAATACGACGAGAAGAATGATCGGCGGGCGGTGGTAGAGGCCGAGAGCCGCTGCGAGTCTGGCCCCGCCGGCAAGCTCTCTCTCTACACCGACCTCATGGGCGACCCCATTTGCCGTGTCCGTCAATCCCCAGTCTATCTCATGCTGGTCAGTCTCAATACAAAAAACCATCCATTTTCCATACGGCACATCATTTGTTACATGTATTTGTTTTTTTTTTCAGGTGGCTGAGCTTGCGGTGTTTGGTGGCGGAGAAGATGAAGAGCGTCGTGAAATCGTTGGTATGATAAGAGGTTGTATCAAAAACGTTACATTTGGAAATGGAGGAGCAAAAATGTCCAGAAACAGCAATAAAACAATGCAGACTGTACAGGTCTATAACAAAATAGGATATGTTTTGGGATTGCGGGTCTCTCCATATCACAGGTATTTTCATAGGATTAAGTACAATTTTATACATTAGCCCAAAAGATAAATATTTGACCAATGATAAATATACATATAATTTTTCCACACAAAATTATGTATAATCAATATATATTAACAACTGTTATTATAATTAGTAATATTATATTTAACACATTTATTTTGTGTGTAATTAGCTCTCACATCTTGATTGATTGTACATAATTATATATGAAAAAATTATTTATGTTTAGCATCATTGTTATAAAACGATCATGAATTTTGATTTCGAAATTTAAAAATGACCTAAAGAATTTGATTAAGGGTTCCATAATTTTTAGATTTGTAGATAATTATTTTTCGATTAACTAAACTAATTTTTTTTAACATTTACCTCCTACTTGCGGCTACAAACCTGAAATCCGGTTTCGTTCTGTTCAGGAGAATGGGAATTGGGCTCCAGTTGGTACGCCGGATAGAGCAATGGTTCAGACAAAACGGCGCCGTATACTCCTACATGGCCACCGAGAACGACAACATACCGTCCATCAAACTCTTCACGACGAGATGCGGCTACACAAAGTTCCGCACGCCCTCCATCCTGGTCCAACCCGTGTTCGCTCACCGGGTAAGGACCGAAAAGCGTGTCGCCATCATCACGCTCCGACCCGACGACGCCGCGATACTCTACCGCCGCCGTTTCTCCTCCACCGAATTCTTCCCTTCCGACATCGACGTCGTACTGAACAACAAGCTCAGCCTGGGCACCTTCCTCGCCGTGCCCAGGGGTTCATACTCCCACTCTTCGTGGCCGGGAGCGGCGGCATTTCTGGCGGAACCTCCGCCGTCTTGGGCGGTGCTTAGCGTGTGGAACTGCAAGGAGGTGTTCCGTCTGGAAGTCCGTGGGGCGTCGCGGATGCAGAAAGTGTTGGCGAAGACGAGTAGATTATTGGACCGGGCCTTGCCCTGGCTGAATTTGCCTTCGGTGCCGGAACTTTTCGGGCCGTTTGGGTTTCATTTTCTTTATGGGCTCGGAGGGGAAGGCCCGGATTCGGTTAATTTTGTTCGGGCCTTATGTGGGTTGGCCCATAATATGGCTCGAGAGCTTGGATGTGGGGTGGTGGTGACCGAGGTGGCCAGCCAGGATCCGCTCAGGTTAGGGATTCCTCATTGGAAGAAGCTATCGTGCGCCGAGGATCTGTGGTGCATCAAGAGGTTAAGGGGGAGCTGCGGCAACCTGGCTGTGGATGATTGGACCACGTCACCACCTGGGATGACCATTTTTGTTGACCCTAGAGAAGTCTAGTCTTAGATAAGCATTTAGGGAAGTCTAGTCAAGGTGATCGCTGACTTCTAGTTCTTGTAAGTAATTTTTTTCAGATGAATATAGGCTGCCAAATGAAAATTTTATGTTGTTTAAAATTATTTTCTGCCGTCGGATATGTTATCCATGACTGCAATATGTTAACTTAAGTGAATTGGATCCAGGTCGCATGTTATGTCTCGCGCGATCAGTTCACTTGCTGTCGTAGGATAACATATCCGACGACAGAAAATAATTTTCGGCAGCGTAAGCTTTTCATTATTCGGTACCGTATATTTGACATGTGAAAAAAATTAGTGATTTTTATGCTTAGTTTATTTGACAATTATGGTTGGTTTAGTTGACTAGCAATGACATTTGTACATTATTTATGGATAAAGACATCTAATCAAGAATTAGCATTATCTATGAAAAATTATATTAAAGATCTAAAAATTATGTCCTTGTAGAACTTTATCGGTAATTTTCAATCCTTAATTAGTTTTGTACATTAGCCTCCGTTTAGTACCAATGATAAATTAGATATAGATTGATATAATTTAGTGGGATGATATAATTTATTTTGTGTTTTGTATGCATGATTACATGAGATTTGTGGTGTTTAGAATATAATGAGATTTTAAAATCTAATATTTAGTTGACAGTATAATTTTGTGAGGACTTTGAAATTTATGTGAATGTATAACTCTGTCCTCTATTTTTAATTAAAAATTAATTTAAAATAAAATAAAAATAATAAAAAAAATTGAAATTTTAATTATTTTTTTATATCGAACTCGTAGAAAAGCATGCTAATTTTTTAATCAAAATTTTATTTTAATACAATGAAAGCCGAAGCCAATACATGAAAGCAAACAGAAAGAGCCTAGGTTATATATTCAGGGCGGGTCATAGAGATATCCCGCACTCCGCGTAGAAGCATTGTCATTCGCCGGAAAATGTACTGGAGCAGGCTGCGTTCGTGGATTTCCCGACCCACCGTTCCCATCCGCCTCCCATGCGTGCAGGACACTAGGGTCAAACTCATTGTCCCCACCCCCCACCCCCGAGTGCAATGAGGTGGGATATTTTAATCAAATCTTGAATGCACGAATCTAATACCTAACGATTATCGATTATTGATGATCCGGGAAAACGAGTACCAATCAAAAATTATCCTTTAGAACTTAGAGATGATATGAGAAGACTTTATGTTGCAAGAGGTCCGACGCAATCACGTTGTAAGTTTCCACAACGTGAATTTAGTGGCAAAAAAAGAACATTTCAAGAGATATGGTTTGAGAAACATGATTCGCTAGAATATAGTGAGTCTCTTGATGCCACCTTCTGTTTTCCTTACTTTCTATTTGGCGAAGGATTATGTCATAAGTATGGAGATGATGTTTATACTATCACTGATTTTCAGGGATGAAATAAAGCTTTAGAAAAATTTAAGGAACACAGAGGAAGATTACATAGCATACATAATGGTGTTGCCATTAAATATTCCTGCTTTAGAAACCAAAGGGGTGGTGTCGATCATATGTTTATGAGAAAATGTAAAGGGGAAGAAATTGATTATCGAATCCGGTTAACCGCGATTGTAAATGTGATTAGAATATTATTGAAGCAAATTTTATCTTTCCGTGGACATTGTGAATGTGTTGACTTAGTTCAAAAAGGCAACTTTTTAGATTTTTTAAATTGTTAAATATAGAAGTAAATGGTGTGCCTTTCGCCGTCGCTTCACCGACTTGTAGCAACTTCCTCATATATTACGTTGATCCTGCGTTACGGCGTTTGTCTCGAGTACGTGAGCCCCCGTATCTGTTCCAATTGCGATCCGTTCCTTGTGGATTTGAAAGCAGCGTTATTGGGAACCGCGATCAACTGTAATTTTAGGAAATTTTGACTGGAGATACGGGGATATTCGGTTCGCGATTCTACAACATTCTGGAAATCTGTGGTGCCCTGTGTTTGATATCTTTTGCTGCTGTTAATGGATCCCAAACACTCATCAGAAATGCTCAAGTACGTTTATTTTGTTGTCTTTTCTAATTGCATTGATATTTGTTAAATTGGGTAATTTATTGTGGGTACTGGTTTGCAGGCATTTGGAAAAACAGTACGAGCTTCTAATGGATGTTCACAGGTCCATGTCTCATGGATTGCATACACTCCAGGTTTCTATATCCAGTTGATTGCAGTTTTTCTTCTTCTTCTTCTTTAATACATCATTCTAAGTTTGTGATGCTGAGTTGGAAATGATGGTTCTATATGTGAACTTGGTAACCTCTAGTATAATTAGTGTTCGAGAAAGCTTTGGACGGTCTATGGGCGGTCATGACCCGTCTAGTGCCTAGGTGGGTCATGCCTAGGTGGGCTAGGCAACTGACCCGCCTTCTAGAACATAGAGTATAGTGCAATTATGGGTTGAAGTTCTTCTCAATTACTGTGTTAATTGTAAGTAGAGGAAGAAATGCTGATGCGCAAGTATTATGAGTTTATGTCTGCTCAAGGTTTAGTTAACAAGGTATGAAATATACCTTATCCCTCCTCACTTCACAATGTGGATCTTCCCTTCTTGCTTCAGTTATGA
>JAOYMZ010043192.1:0-14954 GCA_025802335.1 Pinguicula primuliflora | reverse complement strand
AATTTTTGTTATTTTGTATTTTGTATGTAATGGTTATGTTGGTTGGTATCCTCCAGATTGTTCAAAAGTTTTTATCACTCTGTAACTCTGTTATGGAATACCGAACATAGAATCGTATCTTCACGACAGGCGAATCACACTCGAAACGTCCGTAAATTAAATAATTTAAATATGAAACATCGCGACTGAGAACAGTTTACGAATATTTAAGACTAAAGTACACACCCGTTACCGGTGGGGTATTGACGACTGGTCGATACAGGGTCTAGATCGATGCTAGCGGGATTGTCACGACCCTTCCATACGAGGTCCCCGTCGATGCACGCAGAATATTCGCGACTCATCCTTACGGGGTACCAAACCTCACCATCAGGGCATTGGTGACTTGTCGATACGGGGTCCCCGTCGGCGTAAGAGGGATATTCGCGACTCATCCTTACGGGGTACCAAACGTCGCCATCAGGGCATTGGTGACTTGTCGATATGGGGTCCCAACCAATGCTAGCAGGATATTTGCGACTAGTCGATACGGGCTCCCAAATGACTCTAGCGGGAGATTCGCAACTGATCGATACGGGATTCTCATCAACTCCAGCAGGATCTTCGCGACAAGTCAGTATTGGGTCCCCGGCGATGCGTCCACCTCCACCCTTGCATGTCTTCGGATAATATCCATGAACACCGCACTTACTGTAACGTTTTTTGCATTTGGTTACTACTTCGACGCCCGATTTGTGACGTGATATTGTTTGTCTTCCTCTCTTCCTTTCAATTTTTGGGAGTAACACTTGGATACTCTGGACCCTTCCGGGAATGACAGTGTGGTGGCCGGGTATATCATATCGCAATATGCATCCACCAAATACTGCCTTGTGAGGTACGGTGAGATAAGGCTGTATAAGCTAATCTCGACTTTATTGGCTGCTGCAAATGCATGTACACATGGCAATTCGTCTATATTAAACTCCATGCAATTGCACGACTTGGTAAAAATGTTCACCAAGGTGGACACATTACCACCCGTTGAGACTTGATACTCATGTTCATTAAGCTGATGGACAACCAGTCCGTTGGATTTGGACCAGTAATCCCTGAACTTAGCTTCCCAAAGAGCTGAGAGGGGAGTGTTTCCAGATGCAGCTTGCTGATGTCTCTCATTCCACCACTGTGACATTTTTTCTGTTACTGCACTCAGTAGGGTAGTAACTGGGTATTCTCTATGGTGGCCTAACACTAAGTTTATTGATTCGACAAGGTTTGTCGTCGTGATGTTATACCTTTGCCATGGGTAGTGGCACCTGGCCCATCTCGAATGGTCAACCTCCTGTTCGAGGTACGTAACGACTGTAGGATACTTGGACGAAATATCTGCCATGCAACTATTGAATTCTTCGACCCTGTACACATTGGCAGCCTTCCAGTACGATCTGATGATGCTTCCACACATGAAATTTTGCTTTCAGTTCTGCCTGAGGTGCCATGCACAAATGCCGTGATGGGCATTCTGGAAAACAGCTCTCATTGCTGCTGCAATGATAAGTGCCATGTCCGATATTATCGCCAGGTCATCGATATCGCCAATGATGTCTTTCAATTTCGATAGGAACCACATCCACGAAGATACATTCTTCGAATCAACAATTCCCTAAGCCATAGGATAGCACTTGCCTTCACTGTCCTGTGCTGTGGCAACCAACATTACTCCCCTGTATTTACCTTTCAGAAATGTGGCGTCAATCCCAATCACCTTCCTCATGAAGGGGTAACCCCTTATCGAAGCCCCGGATGCCAAAAACAATACATGAATCTATCGTTACTGTCGACCTCTATGTGAGCTCGGTCCCTGGATTCGACTGTTCGGGGAGATAAAAGTAGGACGCAAGTTTGCTGTAGTTTTCTTCGGGCGAACCTCGGACGATGTTTTGAGCACATCTCATCCCCTGCCAAGCTTTGTCATAACTTACTTGTGCTCCCAGATTCGTGCGAACTAGTGACTTGATTTTTTTAGGAGCAAGCCCCTTCCCAACACCGACAAATTGAGGAGCAATAAGTTTCCCTATCACGGTAGATGTCGTCTGTCGATGGCTTGCATGTCTGTGCTCGAGAGAACAGTTATGATCTCTATTGTAAGTTCGGATTGTAAAATACTCTGATTCATCACAGACTTTTGCACCTCGAACCCTCCATCGGCAATTTTAATCGACACAGCATACGACTAATAAAGACTTGCTGGATTTTCTTGTACGAATTTCAAAATTACCATCAAATGCGGTGGCAATCAATTTCTTCATCAATTACTCTTTAGAGTCGTAATATTGACATATATGGATGTCTGATCCATCCCCAAACGTATCAACGGGTGGCGGTATTAACTCATCACCAGTTAATACTTGCTCAGACTCGTTTATAGGATCATTGTATGGATGCGAATCATGTATCGGATCATCCAGAGGCGGAGACTCACATGTCGTTGGATCAGTCAGAGGCGGAGATTCAAGTATCAGATCATCCAGAGGCTGAGACTCATATATCGGACTGGGGCATATTTGCCTAGCATCGTGGCTTGCAAGATCCAAGTTTCGATGTACCGCCATTTTTGTTCCGTGTGTGGTGGGCGGCTCTCTTGCGCACCACAGATCGGGAGGTGTATCAAGAGTTTCCCAATTTTCAATTCTAATCACGGGACCAAAGTAGTCGTTGTCGAAATTTCCATCAACCAGCTCGCCATCCGGGTTCTCCTTAGGACACAAAATAACTTCCAAGGTTTGTCTCGTTGAATTCTCGTTCTCACGTTGGCCTAAAAATCCAAAAACATGGCCGTTGTCATCATGCAAGAAAATTGTAGACTCAACATGGTCGCACTTCCTTTTAGGATTGTACTGCAAAACTAGATCAAATGTATCTTTACTGAGTTCGAATCTGTTGTACATGAGATCTAACAGAGGTGTGAACAATATGTCCTCCTCGATTTGAGCAGCTCTTAAATTATATTCGACGTCTGCAGCTATAATATCCGGATGATCCTTTACTTCCAAAAAATTTGCAATCTTATAAAATAGAGTCATCTTCATCTGCAAACAATAGAAAACAGAGCAACGTATGTAAATGTGGTGAAATCATAGAGTCGGATATCACGACGACATTAGTCGTGGAAAGACCGAATGAGTGAACGATGACTAGTCGCGTGAGACACGAAACTATGACCAATATATGTAAATGTGGGGAAATCATAGAGTCGGGTATCACGACGACATTGGTCATGCTAAGACTGAATGAGCGAACGACGGTTGGTTGCGTGCGACACAAAACAATCCGTTCACTTTCACGCTCATATTCTTACAATGTAATGAAGCGATCCAACTGTAAATATCATACGGAAGTATAAATCTCACAAGAAAATGCATGACCTATCTCTCGATTGTAACGATAGTGCCATAAATCAGCCAGAACTCGGAGTCAAACGCACATTTAACAAATAAATCAGCTTAAAATGCATCCTTTTTATGCTGGGCCCGTCGATAATCTCTCTCTTTATCTCTGAATACGTTTTCGGATCAGTTGTTAAGTCGGGAAGGGTGAAGAATTGGAAAAATGAAATCGAAAAAAATGCAGGTTTTCGGTTTTTCGGTCACCGTGTTTCCGTACGGTCGTAGATGGGTGTGACGGGAATTAGTGTGGTTAAGTTAGCTGGTTGTTTAGTAGTAATCGTTTAGTCGTAAACTAAAATATATTCGATTTTTGATTATTTTTAAAGATGAAGGTTACATTTGCAATTCATTTTTTAAAATGTTACTTTTCAAAAACAAATTTCTCATAAGATTACATTTGCAAATGACCCGCCGTTAAAGCTAGTCTTATTCAAATCTTAAATCCAACTTAACCACTAGCTCAGGTGGTTACTAGGGGTGAGCATTCGGGATTCGAGATTGGGATTCGCCGAATCCCGATCCCATTCCGTTTTGATTCGGACCCAAAATTTTGGGTCTGATCTCGTCCCGAAGTCCAAAGTCCCGAATAAGTTCGGGACTTCGTCATCGGAACGGCCCGAGACCCGAATTAAAAAAATTAATGTTTATTTTTTTATTACACAACTCGAAAATAAATTTAAGTCTTGATTCAACTTCATCACAAAAAAATTATTTTCCATAACAAATTAAGAAATAAATTAAAATAAATTCCCTGAATTTAAATAACCAATATGAAAATGCAAGATGTAAGATAACATCATCAAATTCCCCTCCTAACTCCTACCAGTAGCAACGCGTGTAGCAGACAAAGTTCAAGTTCAACAAACAAATTCAATCTATGGAGTAAAGCATAAATTCAACAACAAACAATAAACTTAGTAGCAGACAAAGTTCAACAAACAAATATAATTTAAGGAGTAAATCATAAATTCTTACCAATAACAACGCGTGTAGCAAACAAAATTTTGCGTGTAGTAGGCAAAATTCAACACACAAACTCATCTACCTGACTCCCCCAATCCCACCTTTATGGAGTAAACCACCTATCATAGATCTTTCTTTCCTAGCCTTCTCTTGCTGGAAAAATCTTTTCCATATCTCCTTCTTGCTTCCTCGTCTTGCCTCCTTCTCATTTGAATATCCTTACTTACTCTCCCCTCTGACGGCGGATGAAAATGTAGGTTAGAAAGAGATTTTCATTATATTTCTAAATATTTTTTTATTATTTTATTATTTTTAGTTCGGGTTCTGGCCTGTCCATTTAAAATGAGATAGGCCCGATCTCGTCCCGAACTAGATCCGGGACCTGTTTTTAGGGCCCGGACTCGTCCCAAACTCATTTTTTTTCGGGCTTCGGACTTTCGGATCTCGGGACAATTCGAGGTCCGAACGCTATTTGCCTACCCCTAGTAGTTACCATATAAAGCAAGTCATTTATTTAAAAAAATACTTAAATTCACTTATAAACTCCGAATTGCCAAAAAAAATTTATAAACTCCGATATGTAAGATTTATTTTTAAAAGAAATTAAAAATTATTAATTAAAAAATTATGATATTTTATCATTTTTGTATTTTATTGGCTTGGCTATCCATGAGCCGTACGTGTCACACTAGCGAGTTCCTTCACCAGTTCACCTTCGTGATAACTTTCCTCCAAGTTCCCACAATTATCCATCTTCCCCCTTCATATCATTTCTCGATTCAGAATTCTACAATTTTCCAAAACCTGAACCATGGGCGGCGGAGTGATGAGTGCGGCGTCGAAGGTTGCAGCTATCCGCTTCCGCGGAATCACAACGGATCATTCCTTTTATTCTGTCATCAGACGGGCGGCGTCCGTTCGTCCGGCGTTGGGGACGTCGGTGGATGATCTGAAGCTGGTCGCATCGATGCCCGAGGGGGGATCTACGATGAATTCTAAGGAGATCGACGATTGGGTCGTGGCTGGTGTGGAGGAGGTATCGGTTAGGGATTCTGAGCCGATGCCGAGAGTTGTCTTCGCGGGTACGCCAACTGTGGACGAAGCCAGAGAGGCAACTTCTGAACTTTCATCTGCCCTTGAAAAGTAATGGTTCCTGATTTCACTTGTTAAATCTGCTTCCACTAATTCAATTATCATTAGTTCGTTCGAGAATATTTTCATTGGTATTTTCTGCAGTGAATTGGTTGCAATTGATCTGCTGAAAATGGTTACTAACCAATTCATCATTCCATATAACTGATCTCGTAATTATTTCTTGAGAATCTTTATTCTCCATTTACTGTTCTCAAGTTTGAGGATGCGTTTGAGTCTCGTCAAACCAAAAATTTAGTATAGAAATGCAACTTCATGATGAAAACGCCGTGCATAATATCCGCCAATTTATTTCACTCAGCTTTAGTAGGCCAGACTAAAATATGATATTGTCTGTAAAGTTCACATCTTTCTGTAGGGGTTGTGGCCGTCTGTCGTGCTGCATTTTATCTATTATGATATTTTTTTTGGATGATTCAGGGTGTATCTTTCGTCTGATGCAACTGTATTCAATGGCTCTATGGTCGAACACGGTGAATCTAGCTTGCCGTTTTCAAATACACAGATCAAGGAGGGTTCTGCATTACCAGCCCCTGCTGTTATGGCATTTAGACTTCTACATGAAAGCCCCCAAGCCCAGGTTGTCAGATTCGCCTTCATTTCATCAACATTCATATTTTTCAATAACTAAAAAATGTAGATTTATCATGTTTTACTCTTTGAATCAATAATGCTCCTGGAAGATTTATGGACTTTGTTTTTCTCACAAGTTGTAGTTTGAGGTTTCTGTTGCAACCTTCCCGGACCCAGTTAATTATCATCCACATGAACTTTTAAATATCATTTTCAAAATGAAGCACTTCACTTTACTGTTATGATTGATAATACATGCCTGATGCATTTGGTAGAATGTTGTTGCTTCAATTGCCTGTGACCAAAATGTTTGGAATGCGGTGTTGAAAAACCAAGAGCTTCAGGATTTTCTACAGTCACAGAGTGTCTGTAAGACTTCTTATCCCAACTGACATGCCATCTAGCAAGAACGCTGCATTTAGCTCTAACCAACGTGCTCTACTTTCCTTTGAAGGTCTTTCTCGCTCGTCCATGAATCTGAATGTGGAGTCTATCTCGGAAAGTGATCCACTCGACCACTCCTTTTCAGTGGATGATAATCTATCCAACTCTCTCGAATATGCCGACGAGCAGAAGAATATATTCCAGAAGATCAAGGATGCTGTGGTTAGCATGATGAACCGCTTGTCCGGCTATCTCAACAACTTCTTTGGAGTTGGGGGCAGTAAACCATCTGCTGATGGTGATGAAGGTATAACAACAAACGAAATGGCCGCAGCAGGGTTTTTTGGATTAGCCGTCATGGCCATATTAGTGATTTTGCTGAAGCGCGGTTGATCATCCTTGCCTGAATTTGCCGACGTTGCAGAGATGGATGGTTGTTTCGTTTGTAATTTTATTTCGCCGGTTATGTGTCCATAACTTAAGGGCCCGTTTACTTATGAACTCGCGTTTGATTCGGGTTATGATCGTTAGCAGTATTATCATCATAAGTATTAAACACGTTTTGTCGCTTGATTTTGATTGAGATAGTTAAGATCCTGTGTGTTTACTTTCAATTTAATTACGCTAGACAGTTAAATAAATGTTAAATGATATCTTTATCCTTCACCTATATTTGAACTTTAAAACATATACTTTTTTTATAAATAACTTTAAAACATATACTAATTCATAGTTTTACGTATCAATCATTGTAAACGTACGGAATTCGAACTTAAGAAACACACCACACAATTAATCAAATACCACACTTGAATTAAATGAATTCAAATGTTGTGCACTCGAAAAAAATAGAACCACACAATAAGTTTGTGTTACACTCGAAAAATAAGATCACAAGAATAGAAAGAAACGTGCTACACTCTAAAAACAGAACACTAGAAAAATCTGAACAAATTGTCCAACAGAGATGTATAAAATTTATTCATTTTGTTCGACTCCTGCATCCCTATATCGGTTGATCTTGGAAGCGGCCATTTGTTACCTCTTATTTGTCGATTCAGGAGATGACTCCAACCATTTGTTACCTCTTATTTGTCCATTCAGGAGATGACTCCAACCATTATGGAGATTGGCTACCCTGTGCATCAGACCCACCCTGTGACTCTCGTTCATCAACTACGGCCTATAGAAGATCATAGAGCTGATTGTCCATTAGTAAATTGTGATGGATAGCACAAGCATAGATAACCTTCATCTGACACTTAATATGGTAGTACATAGGCAACCTCAAGACTCCATAGTGACGCTTTAAAATGTCAAACGTGCACTCAATTACATTTTGTACTTTAGAGTGCTACAAATTGAAGTACTCTTTGGCATTTTGTGAAGCTCGATCCATGGTGGCTCATTCCTTGAGATGGTATCGTGTATGACGATATGGGACCAGAAATCCTTCACGGTTCATATAACAATCATCCACAAGATAGTATGTGCGTCTAAAACATAGCACACAATTACATCATTTGACCAGCACGAAGTACCGTGCAAAGACAATAGAAAACAACCTTAGTCATCCTAAAATTGTCAAAATTGTCTACATCGTTTCCCAAAACTAACTTGTTCAGATATTCTACTTGTTTGGATAGTCACTGGATTAAGTTATACCTAATTTCATCAGGGCGGCACACTCGTTTCCAACAATATGTTCTCGATCATCGAGTAGGTCTAATATTATCAGCACATTCAAAACACAATCTCAATAACACGAAGGCGGATTCAACCACACAAAAATGAAACACAAAAAATCGCAGAACAAGAACACCAGAACAGATTCAAGAAGAAATGAACCCTCTCATACAATTCATATACCCATAATTACGAACAGAACATCAACCACGATGATTTCAATGCATAAAACACACAAGAATTCAAAGTGCTTAACAGTAAAATCAGAATTGCAAACATAAGCACTTCGGGGTAACTCATATACACGAACAGTTAAATTCATAAACACGAATAATCACATACCCATAAGTCCGAACAATCCATAGTTGGGGAACAATCCATAGTTGAGGAACAATCCATAGAACTGCCGAGAAACGATGAAAATAGTGAAACCACAAAATTTAGTGTTTGTTAGGAAAAAAGATCGGATTGCCATTTTTTTGATTGAGTTTTTTTGGACGACGGATTTTGTATATATATGAGGGCCGAATATAATTTATATGAAGAGCGGGGATATTTTAGTCTTTTGTCCGTTCAGTTAATTTTTAACTCTCCCAATCACACGAGTTTTAAGGGATAAAAATAGCGCTCGTAATCAGAATTTAGCCGAAAACCGCATGATTCCGCGAGTTGTACCTTGTGTAACGATCGTAATCAAATTTGCAGTAAACACCAAACCACATTTGATTACGATCGTTAAAAACAGTGTAAACGATTGTAATCACACGCTATATAACACAGTAAACGAACTCTAAGAATATCACGGTTATCTGAAATTTTTACTATTCCATGAAAATGGTCGCTAGTCGGAAGGGGAACTATGTGAATATTTGCTCCTAAACTCAATAAAGATGATTTGAGCTTTTTCAACTTGTTGTAGTTTAGGATCAAGGAGTGCTTCCTCTTTTCCTTTGTTTTAGGGGAGTACAAAAATTTTAACAGTGCTGCTGCACCACTCCAAGCCTGCATTTTGTTTATTGAATAGCATGAATGAAGTAGTTTTACTCTACCAATAAAATGAAATTTATTTCGGGTTCCATTTTCAATAAATATATGTCATGGTTACATAAAAGGAGAGGATGGTGTCTGTCATTAGAAAAATTAGTCACCAATTCTCTAAACTGAAGTACAATCCATTCTCCATAGCATCAAGGGAACAAAGAAAGAGCCATTTGGCCATTAAGCTGCTGCTGCTGCTCAGAGGCTTCTCCATATAGCTGCTGACCTTTTGAATCTACATAAAAACAACCGAGATATAATTTCTGTAATACCCATTCGCCGGTACTGGAGCTTCCTCCGCATTGCTACTGAAACCCAATATTACAAGCAGTTGGCATGTCTGAGTAGCATTGTAAGCAAAGATTGCACATGATCCAGTGAAGTGATCCCCTATGCAGTATCTCTGATGAACACAATATCTTCCTTCGAGAGGTGCATCTTGCCGTTGCCTCGTCTACCAGTGGCTTGACCTTGCACCGGTTGACCTCGCTGCAGGAAGAAACACAACTTTGTTAACAATGAAGGCATATAGGAATTTGAGGCGGGCGGCGAGTAATGAAATGATGAGGGATTCTCACATGCTCAATGTTGTGTTCGATAATGACTTACTGTGCTCAATTCTAATATGAGATATTGATATGTCAATCCGACGATTCACAGTAAATAGGTTATTTAAGTCATTTTAAGTGACTCATCTAATCTCAGTCATCAGATTGTCACATCGATAGAATTGAGCAGAGTAACTCATTATTGATTGGACCTAAGAATTTATCATGAAGTGATATCTGCTGAGGATTTTAGATGATACGGCAGTTTTCTTAAATTTCACTTGAAGGCAAATAACGGAAGGCAAGAAAGTGGACACTGAACTTGCATTTCATTGGAATGTGCTGAAATATAGATAAAGCTGACATACCAGAGTTGATTACTAGTAAAAATTGGTAACAAATAGAGAACACTGAAATATAAAGTAACGCCAACTGCTTTCAACTTTTTGGCATTTCAAACTACGAGACATGCAAAGTATAAGTTGACTCGTTAAAGAGCAAAACATACTAATAAGTTGCAGTACCAAAATTCTTCGGCTGGAGTGCACCAAATAATTAAACCGTCATAAAAAGAACTTGAGGCAGCGAGTAACGAAATGATGAGGGATTCTCAGGTGCTCAATGTTATTGTGCTCAATTCTAATCTGAGATATTGATATGACAATCCGACGATTCATATTAAAGGGGTCATTTAAGTCATTTTAAGTGACTCATCTAATCTCAGCCATCAGATTGAGCTCAGTAAGTCCCAATTGAGCACAACAACATTGAGTACCTGAAAATTTATGACGAAGTGATATCTACTGAGGAGTTTAGATGATACGACAATTTTCTTCAATTTCAGTTGAACGCGAAGAATGGAAGGCAAGAAAGTGGACACTTAACTTGCATTTCATAGGAATGTGCTGAAATATAGATAAAGCAACATACTAGAGTTGATTACTAGTAAAAACTGGTAACAAATAGAGAATACTGAAATATAAAGTAATGCAAACTGCTTTTCAACAACAGCTGAATCTGAACAGAAACTTTTAGATAAAAACAACTTAACATCTCCTGCAGTAACAAGTTTTTGGCATTTCAAACTACGAGACATGCAAAGTAAAAGTCGACTCGTTAAAGAGCAGAAAAATACTTAATAAGTTGCAGTACCTAAATCCTTCGGCTGGACTGCACCAAATAATTAAACCGTCATAAAAAGAAGTGAATTTATCACCTTTCTCAATACGAAGGACAGATATAAGTAGGCAGCGTCCCATTCGTCTGCTGACAACGTACCTAAGACAAAAATCATTTAAGGTGGCAAAACATGCTAATAATCTTAATATAACATTGTTTTTATTTAAAAGAAATGAGCTTCCAGCCAAGAATGGCTCTGGTATTACCAGACATTTTGATTGAACTTACTATTGTCATCTCTTCCATCTCCCAAGGCTCCAAGTCTCCTCATAAGCTCGACAAATTCAGGTTTTTTCAAGAACTCGTCCACAAATACGTGTGAATTTTTCACGAATACCAACTCCAGATCATACTGCACATTGCAATATGAGAATGTTTTGGTAAGGATTAAGCTGATAATGGCTAGATGTGTGGTTCGCATTCATCGCATTTTCAACTTCACAAGATTAGGAAGAGAACTTGATTCACGAGCACAAACATACCCAAAAAAAAATAATAATAAGGTACCTCTTCAGCCAATGCTTTGAAGACATTGAACGAGACAATCCACTCTGGGCAATCAACAGCGTCCTACAAGAGAATGGGTTTAACTATTACATTCCCAGTTATGAGAAAATCTTCCCATCAAGATGCAGCATATCCAATGTTATACTATGAACAAAAAGAGGATGAGCATGGATGGATTCGAGGAAATCAATGGTTTAATCCACTATATCAGCTCGTATGCTCGGAAAAATATTGAAGGTTGATGCATATTTTACCTCTAGATGGAACGTGTATTTGATGCCAAACGGATTAGAAGACTTGAATTTCTACAACAATTAAGAAAGGTAAGCAGGAATACAGCAACGAGGCTAGTGATGAGATCCTTTTTCACAAGGGTCTATGATGTCACCTTGTTTTCATACTCCTCATCGAAGCGTATCCAATACACGCTATTACCGAATTCCAGACCCTTAGCTGCATCATTTAGGTAAAGAATTGATAAGAAAAAAAGACCGCTTCTACTTCATACTTGATATTTCATATAATATAACCGTTGTCTAGTGTAAGAAGTTCAACAATTTCAGCTAAAACAGATCAAAGATATCCAAACAACTTTTGGCAAACTGATACCTTCTCTTAGCTTTCTGATAATGACATTAGCATCTGGCATTGTTCCAATTAATATACCCCCAGGCCGAAGTAAAGCTGATACATTAGCCAATGCCCGCCTAGCACGTGCTTCAGTGGACCATGAATAGTGCATAGCGAACTGCAATAATCATCTTTCGCGATTTAAATCACAATTCGTGGAGCTTGAAAAATAGCATTTTTAGTACTCTTTTTAACATTTAGAATCACCACAACATGGACATGAAATCATGTTTCATTATAAACGTTTTGGCCCTTTGCATTTGCTTGAACAAATTGGTTGTGTGGTAAACCAAACTGATTAAAAACAAGTACTAAAGAATACATCAAATTAAATTAAACAAGTAGATGGCCATTTTGGCAATCATATGTTGAGAATTTGATGAAGCATATTGCAGATCGTAACGAACCATGCACCACAGAGTGGAGAGGGCTGTGTTATTGAATCAAATGATTGAAAAGAAACCCCACTAGAAATGTACACTGAAAACTTGCCTGGCAACTACAAATATCAAAGGGGCCATCTTCTGACAAAGCCTTGTCCAGCCTGACCTATAGATCAACAGGTGGATGTTAACATGGTCTGGTTCAAGTAATATGGGCAGTTTGATCATATGCAATAAAATGTAACGAGATGCTTCTCCCAACTAGTCACAGCCTTTACGTAACTACTATATTGGACCAAATACAATCAGAGATCCTAACTTAATGCTGCCATGCACTTGCATGTATAGTCACATTTTCCAAATGGCAAGAAACCACCATGTTCAATCCTCCAAAACACTACTATAACCAATTTCTAGTTAAAATGGAATCAAGAAACTCCATATTCTATCTCTGGTAACTTGAATAGAAGAAGCCATACAAGGCTGACATGTTTCTAATATGATAATGCACATACCTCAAAGCAGTCCCCACACATGAGCCGGGCCGGAAAGCAAAACTTCTTCCGCCGTTGGTGGTGGTCAGCATCACCATTATACCGTGTGCGACAGTCTTCTATCTGGTGTTAGAAAAGAATCTTCACCTATCAATCAACATGAAAAACAATACATGACAGCATAATATTTGTAGAACTAAACACGGCTTTGAACAAAGACTTGCCTTCTGCATGTGAAGACTTAAAATGTCAATTATTCTTCAGGTAAAGCAGATAACATAAAAATTAGTAATACATTACTAAGACACAGATAATTATTTCTCCAGTAACGAGATTCATGACATTTCAATCATTTATGTAACATTAGCAACCAAGAGCCAAATGTAGGGCAAGCTCGCTAACTTGCACATTCTAGAAATTTAAGACAGATTTAGTACATATGAAAGAAAATTATATTCAAAGCCGCCCAAAAGGATGAAAATTGACAACAAATAGGAAGATGGAAAGATGGACACTTTACCGAGCCTTCAGCTATATCAATACCGACATAATAACCAATCCTTGCTTTATCCCATTTTATAAGATCACCACCCTGGTTTAAAACAGAAGCAAACCCACAAGAACGACATAAGTACTCATAAATGCAAATCAGTTCCAAGAATTTTAGTTGTAAACTACCTTTCCACATGCCAGATCAAGAACTGCATCTCCCCTTTTAGCATATAGCTGAATTAATACACTCTTTATCTGCCAAAAAGAACAGGAAAGTAATAATTTTTATAAAGTGGTAGTTTAGATTTGACGAACGTACCAATAGCCTATGTTGGTGACTGTGATCGGGGAAGAACTGCAACACAAAATTACCCAGTTATTGAGTTTCTTCAAGTGAATAATAGGACTTGCTTCCCTTTCTTCAAGAGTCTGATTCGTTCTTTGGCTATAATGATCGGCCACTTTCCTAGCAAATATCTTCGTACTCTCATCTTCTAAAAAGTCACCTGAACCACAAAAAAGAGCAAGCACACTTTACCCAAGCAGTTGGAGTTCCAATTCCAATCACACACACAAAATCAAAAAAAAAAATTGTAACAGAGTCTAGAAAAACTTGCCCTTTCCATGCTTCAAGTTAATATGTCTAAACTCAAATACACACAATACAATAAAAATACAAGCTTGAACACTCAGTGTCAGTACACGATGAATCTCCAATAGACACCCCCACCCACCACACCACACCACACCATGACACACACACGCACTTAAAATCTTAAACCACCGAACAAATACCATTGACTTGGGTTCTATAATTCCCCATACCTTCAGGGTTGTGCTTTAATTTTGAATGAGGCGGTCCAGGAGAATTCGATGATGACGATCCTTGATAACTTCGCTTCATGTTTAATATGTACTATAAAAAACGTGGATATATAGATTTATGATCCGAGAAACAATTGACTTTTCGCTCGTCCTTGCTTTCCCTACCAATCTTCAAACGAGAAAATAGAGAGAAGTAGACTGTCGATGCCACAATGGAATGAAAAACAAAACAAAACAAAACATCTATATATATATTGGCCAACAAAAGACAGGTTTCTCCCCCTACAAAATCCAAATGTTCCGAAGTTCCCAACAAAAGACGGTAGACGGATTACGGGCAACCCAACAATCTCCCTCTGTCCTGCCCAAATGCTGCCTAAGTATCCACTTAGAGGCGGCCTAGGCGTTAAGTGGACCCTGACCGCCTATGGGCAACCCAACGCTTTCTCGAACACTGTTAATGACTCATCTAAAATCAATCGTTAAATTAACAGATGAATGTACCAGATTAAAACCGAACACATCAACAGTTACTGAACAAAAAAAATTGAGTAAATGAGAATAAAAATATAAGATAAATAAACATAGGGAGCGTTTCGTATGGTCAGTCTTGGTGTGGACAGTTTTTCCTTCGTGTGGACAATTTTTTCGTAGAACCATCCGTTTTCGAAA
>JAOYMZ010043181.1:0-14955 GCA_025802335.1 Pinguicula primuliflora | reverse complement strand
AAAATGCATGACTCATCTCTCGATTGTAACGATAGTTCCATAAATCAGCTAGAACTCGGAGTCAAACGCACCTTCAACAAATCAACCAGCTTAAAATGCACCCATTTCTCGCTGGGCCCGTCGATGATCTCTGTATCTTACTCTCTGAATACGTTTTCGGACCCGTTGTTGAGCCGGGAAGGATGAAGAAATAGAAACGCGAAACAGAAAAAAAATGCAAGTTTCCGGTCACCGTGTTTCCGTACGGTCGTAAATGGGTTTGGCGGGAATGAGTATAATTAAGTTAATGATTGTTTAGTAGTAACAGTTTAGTCGTAAATTTAAATATATTCGATTTTTGATTTATTTTTAAAGATAGAGGTTACATTTGCAATTTTTTTTAAAGGTTATTTTTCAAAAACATATTTTAGATAAGGTTACATTTGCGAATGCGCCCTGAAATCGATCTCACATGCATTCTTTGATTCTGATAAATTGAAATAGATATGGGATGCATTTTATCACTGGATGAGGCGAAATCAAGTCCCTGGCTACAAGGGATTTTTTTTCAGCTCCAAAATAAAAAGCCTTTGGTCCCGAAGAGTAATCTTGCCTGTCAGATTTTCATCATACAATCGATATTAAAAAAACAAAATGTGTTGAAAAAATTCTTTCTAATGTGTGGGGAAACATTTTTAACGGCGTCATCCCCTTTGCAACACAAAATCAAAAACCTTCCGAGATGAGATTTGCAGCACAAAATCAATAACTCTTTCGCTGTGATGGGGAAACCTTCCAAGATGGAGTCCAGTAACTATTTCGCTGAGATTTGCAGCACAAAATCAGAAACCTCATCACAGGAGGCGCAACAGAAACAGACCAGACAGTACTCATCTGGTTCGGTTCAACGGCTTTCCTTACTTATTTGCCCTATCCCTTCAAAATCAACTTTATTTTTGGCCTCTTCAGGAAACCCCATATCATTTCTCCCTTCCAATCCAGAAAATTTGCGAAGGAACGTTCGCTGCT
Source organism: Pinguicula primuliflora (assembly GCA_025802335.1). Classification (NCBI taxonomy): domain Eukaryota; kingdom Viridiplantae; phylum Streptophyta; class Magnoliopsida; order Lamiales; family Lentibulariaceae; genus Pinguicula; species Pinguicula primuliflora. Next base: position 13,947 of record JAOYMZ010043181.1, on the reverse strand, counting down.
GGTGTAAGGTATCGGAAAATTTCTTCTTATCTAATTGTTAGTTAATTTATTTGATTAGTCAAATAATGCTATTAATAATAATGCTATTAATAATAATGCTATTAATAATAATGCATACATAAAATACTAATTCATATACATATATATCAATATGAGTTAAAATGGTAAAATATCAATCCAAGTAAATTGGGCCCAAATGACTTAGCAAGTGTAAGAGCCGAATGAACATTAGCCCAGGTAGGGTAAGGGATAGCCCATGTACTGTAGCCCTAAGGAGACGCCGCTGATTGGAGAATATAAGGTCGGGAACGCTCTATCTCCTCACCTTACGTTCTCGTGGTACAGGTTCCACTCTCGCCGGAAGAAAAGGAGAGACAAAGCAGAAGGCGGCGGATTCGGGCTCTAGTGGAGGCGAGCGAACCCAAGGTAGGTGGTTCGGTTCTATTTCACGGGGTTTCGGGATGGGTTATCCGAAATTGCGGAATGCGACTCTCCTACGGGAGAGTCGGAGTCGCCACGACGGCAACGCGTGAGTTGGGTGTGTGCGTACAATCATGTTCGCGATTTGGGAAGGTACTCGTCGTTAGGTGAATGTGTGTGAAATCTGATTTCTTCTGGTGTATGTGAAGTTCGGAATAGTGTTCCTCGGATCCTTGCTGGTAGCGAGTCTTTTGGTTGTATGCGGGTATTAGTGTGATAAGGACACCGAATTGTCTCGGTGAATTTCGGACTTGGGAGGCAGAGCACCTTACTTGTCGGGTGTTTCCCGGCGCCGCGTGCGCAGATCGGGACGCGACCTCCGTTGGGAGAGTGCGACGCTGCCGGAAATGTTCGTTCCGAATTGTGTGTCGTGTTTTGTATTTATTCATGCCTGTATGATGAATCTGTTGGAAGGCTGAGTGCCGAACGTATGAACTGGTGGTATGATGTGTATTGTGTGACTGCGTGTCAACTGTGTTGAAAGGTTTTGTAACTTGAAAGATTTCGTGACTGTGTGTCTGAAATCACTGAGGCTGAGTGCCTGAAATTGGAACAACCAGAAGGCTGTGTGCCGTGCTGGTAGACGGAGTGGGTGGCCGGAGTGCCGACAACCTGAGGTGGTTGTGGAGTGGGACGTGCGCCTGATGTGGCGGCGGGGCAGCGCATTCCTGGGCTGAGGTGTCGTGGTTTGTTCTGTCCACGGGTTGGCTGAGTGCCTTGAAAGACCATCACCTAGATAAAATCAGGGGATGGCCGGCTCCGGGTCTTGCACCTTCCACTGCGGCTGAGGCGCTGGGTGGTTGCTGCCGCGCAGGAGCTGAACCATGGCGTGAGTGGTTTAACCGTGGATTTACTTGAGTTGTGTGGTTTGGGCTGTTTGCGGTTTTGAAACTTGGTTGTTTTATATTGCAAGCAAGAGTCATGGTTGGGTTTCAGTTGTTAATATGTTTATTTTTGACTGATGTATGAATGAGACTAGAGAAGTAGATTATTCTGTGCACTAGAGAGAAATAGGAGAATTTTATTGCTTGTGATAAAGAAAATTTATGAGAAGATTTAAAGTATTTTTTTACGGATAAAAAGAATTTGGCAGGTTGTGAATAGATCCGAATAGTAAATCCTATTGAGCTTCGGAAGGAAGCTCACCACCCTTATTGTTTATTAAACTATGCAGATTCGGAACCAGAAGAGCAAGAACAGGAGTAGAAGGTCTCGGCTAAGGTGAACTGTAGACGGATGTCGTTGCTTTATTCTAGGACTTTTTCGTTTGTTTGTTAAAGGCTTGTAGTAATGTATGTATTTTGGTAAACGGAAAGCGTGTTCAGATGACTGTACTTTTGTATGCTAATGGATAATTATGGAAGTTGGGATTCTTTTGGTATGAAGAATTGGGCTCGGATGAGGCCATGGGCTTTACTGCCCTAACGAACCGCTTTAGATCCGAATGCGAATTTTTGGTTCGTTACAGCTGGAGTCCATATTATCGTGTCGGAAGGGGATGATCCCGTTAGAAGAGTTTTTTCAATACATATTTTGTTTTTTTAATCTTGACCGTTAATGAAAATCTGGCCGAGATTATTTTTGGAGACCAAAGGTTTTTTATTCTGGAGGCTCCAGAATCCGGCTACAAGACCCATAAGAAAACTTCCGAATCCATAGGCATTAGTTCGGAGAAAATCAGAAGAAGATTTGGATTGTGGTAATTTGACAGCTTTGGTTTGTGGGAAACCAGAAAATCTTTCAGCAACATGAAAATCTGTCTGGAGCGATAAACCTTATGATAACAGATTACCGACTGAATCTTCCGTTAAAATTGCACGAAAGTGTAACTGATAATTTGTGGGATCATTTCGTTTGGATTCAAAGTTCAAACTTTGTAATGCACGTCGAATAAATACATACATGAAAACACGAAGAGACGTCTACAACTTCAATCTTCTCCATTTCTCTGCTAGCTTCCCAAGCGTTCTACCCATGTCTGAAGAAAGCCTCAAGATTGTGATGTATCCCTGGTTCGCCATGGGCCATCTCACCACATTTCTTCACATATCCAACAAATTAGCTGAAAGGGGACACAAAATCTTCTTCATCCTCCCTCAAAAAACACTATCCAAACTTACCCCATTCAACCTTCATCCACACCTCATCAGTTTCATACAATTAACAGTCCCACAAGTCAATGGACTCCCCTCCGGAACTGAATCCACAGCCGACGTCCCTTTTCCGATGTACCCACTTCTCCGGCACGCAATGGATCTCACAGAGCCCCAGATCGAAACCCTTCTCAAGAAACTCAAGCCCCAATTCGTCTTCTTCGATTTCAGTCATTGGTTGCCCCGATTGGCACGGAGATTGGGTATTAAATCCGTTGCGTACTGTACCATTAGTCCTGCTTCCGTGGGGTGGCTCTTCCGTGACGAGGATGGTGTTGATAAATACATGGACCCACCAATTGGATTCCCACGAACGGGGATGAGGTTATACAAACACGAAGCGCGTGTGATTCACAGGATCAACAACGAAAGGGAATTCGAAACCGGGATGAAGTTTGTGGAGCGCGTGATCATGGCTGCAGAGGAATGTGATGCTCTGGGATTCAAATCTTGTACGGAAATGGAAGGTCCGTATTTGGAGTTTATCGAAAAGAGGTTCAACAAACCCGTTTACCCGGCGGGCCCTGTAATTCCGGATCCTCCGAATTCCACCATTGATGATGACAAATGGGTTCATTGGTTGGATCAATTCGAAGAGAAATCGGTCGTGTTCTGTGCGTTTGGGAGTGAAGCGAGGCTGAGAATGGATCAATTTCAACAACTGCTACTGGGTTTGGAATCCGCCGGATTCCCATTCTTCGCCGCCCTGAAACCGCCGATTGGGGCGGAGACGGTGGACGATTCTCTGCCGGAGGGATTCGCCGATCGAATTAGGGGAAGAGGTGTTGTTGATGGGGGTTGGGTTCAACAGCAGGTGATGTTATCGCATCGTGCTTTGGGGTGTTTCGTGACGCATTGTGGTTGGGGTTCTTTATCGGAGGCCATGGTGAATGAGTGTCAGTTGGTGCTAATGCCGCACGTAGGTGACCAGATCATCAATGCACGAATGATGGGGCAGGATTTGAGGGTTGGTGTTGAAGTTGAGAAGGGAGATGAAGATGGGATGTTCAGGAGTGAAGGGGTGATGAAAGCTATAAAAATGGTGATGGGGGCTGAGAGTAAGATTGGGAATGAAGTTCGAGCAAAACATAAAGAATGGAGAGATTTCTTGTTGGGGAACAAGATTGAAAGTTGGTATGTGGATGAGTTTGTTCGAAAGCTAAAATCACTTCTCAAGGATTAGAAATTTGGAAGAATGGGATGAATGAGCTCAAGAAAATTGAATTTTCAACATAAAATTCTCTTTTCTTTTCTTTTTATTATTTATTTTTATATTATTTTCATTAAATTAAATTTTTTAATTTATTTTTATTATTCCTTTACTTAAAAGATATTACAAAATAAATAAATAAATAAAATAACTAAACTTAATTTTTTGAATTTGCTACAAAAATTGGCATAATTTTTGAAAATGCCACGCACCGACCTTCTGAAAACCGGTGAGAGCAACCGGTCTTCCAAATATCGGTATTTTAAAAAATCGATCTTCCAAATACCGGTCGTCATTAAGATTCTTAATCACAAAAATTAAGAAGTAGCGATAGCAAAATAAGAATAGGAAAAAAATTTCAAGATCGTGTCGTTGCCATACGCCATACGCCATACGCCCTTCCTTGAGATGACTTTTTATCTAGAGAAGGGAACCCCAAAAGACAGACTCCCATACGCCATCGTCCTGGGCTCGTATGAAAAGGTCAGTTCGAAAGTAGCTAGCAGTCTCTATATGAGTATGCCAATTGGATTTAACGGATTCGAAAAATAAGTCCATCCATTTGGCTCATCTTCTATAAGCGCATCATACCCGGCATGAGAGCACTAGCGGTAAGGAGGAAGATGTAGATAGATTGTTGATAAAAGAAGATTTTGTGAAACATGCTTCGCCAGCCTGATGCTACAGACGCGGATGAGAAAATAGAGTAGATGTCTCCCTATTTGGAATGCTCTGGCACCTTGCACCGTAAGGAATTACTGAAGGAGCTGTAGAAAATACCAAGACCAAATTGGCTTCGTCCTCTTCCTTTCTCTCTTTCCTCCGTCTGCCCAAATCATCAGCTGTAAGCAATTCTAAATCAGCGTCGTTCTCTTCGCTGCCTCTGCCCAGCGTCGTTCTAAATCAGCTGTAAGCAATTCCAAATTGGCTTCAGGATCAGGGGTTTGCTGTTCTTGTTTGCTGATGAATCTTGAATTTGGTGGATGAATCTTGAATTTGGTTTGTCCAAGATGAGCATATTTTTTTGCTGTTCTTATTTTGCCCAATACCGGCCTTTCAAAGACCGGTACTTCTTAATCCTTATGATTAAGAATTTTAATGACGACCGGTCTTTGGAAGACCGGTATTTTAAAATACCGATCTTTGGAAGACAGTTGCTCTCATCGGTCTTCCGAAGACCGGTGCGTGGCATTTTCAAAAATTGACTTAATTTTTGTGGCAAATTCAAAAAATTTCCTCTAATCAAGTCGATTGTCGGAAGACTTCTTATTTTCTCATCTCTGTTGAAAGGAAAACCTCTTCTCAGAGAATTGAAAACCTCTTAACCCATCAATCAAATACCTCAACTCGAATCCTTCAACATGTAGCTTGAGAAATCATCAGACACACATACAGCCATGGATTGAACAATTGTTGGTGTCTTAAATGACATCATTCTGATGCACAAGCTAGGGATTTAAGCGGGGGCAATGACTCAAGTGTACACAATGCAGGGCGTTCCCTATCTCAAAATCTTCCAGTACGCTGTACGTTGTGATTTGTGAAATGATAAACCACTTACGTGACTCCGCCATGTTGAGAATGAATCCCCTAGACTGATTTTGAAGTTTTGTTTGATTGTTGTGTATGTTTTATATACAAGTGCGCATATCGACAGATCCACCTCAACTGGTAGACTTTTCCACATACCTACCAGTGGAGTGGAGATATACGATAGAGCACACATGGAGTTCCATATTAAGGTGACAGTGCACCAATCATTGCGAATTATAGGGGAGATAAATGAGTGGTTGAGTAAACGAGAACTTGACCAAGTTCAAAGCACCTGTTTCTGTCATTTCCTGGATTTGGACAGTTCTTGGACGTTCAAAAGGAAAACATCGTCCAAACAGTTTGCCCATTTCTTACTACTCAGGCGCATCAAAATGCCTAAGCGATTAGAGTTATGATTTTTCATAGACGAAAAACCAATCCGGTTTGGTATAAAAGAGTTTACAATGGTAACTGGGTTGACCTGCTCGAAGGAGCTAGTGACGATCATTCGGTGAGTGATAATAGTATATGAGACACATACTTTTCAGGAAGTGATACAGACGTTACCTTTCAACAACTCAATAACTTAAAAAGAAGTGAGAGGCGATGATGGATAGACCAAAGGAGAAGAAGAGTGAGAAAACCAAGAGGAGAACAACCAAAATGAGATGAATCCAAATGAAGATAACAGTAATAAAGAGAAGAAGAAGAATGTGACAGTCGAAATGTCTACCGAGGAAATGTCTAATAATGAGCAACTCTCTCTGATATACTTGCTAGAGGGTGTGATCCTAGCAGGTAATTATATGAAAAATGTTGATGGTCTTACTCGAAGCATTGTCAATAATTTGATAACGTTCAATGTCTTGGGGCAATAAGTGTTTCTCAAAAATAACAAAGAGCGTGGTATAAAAAACTCTCAATACAAAGAATTAAATGAATTATACCATCTACTTTGATCCTATTATTAAACTCATGATGTGTCAAAAATCAAAGCCACACTTTTTATTATTTATTTTTAATTATTTTTCTTATGTGTGATTGTTGTTATATCAATTAATAGGATAGATAAAGCATGGGCTTAAAATAAAAGTAGCGTGCCAATATTGACACTTTTTCGTTGGATGGTTTGGCTTATTTGCTTTGAACTTTTCTTTTATATCAAGCGATGTTCTGCTATTTTTCCCGCGGAATATAATAAATGAGGAAAGAACACCAATATCAGTCAATTCCTGAGCCCCCAATATTAGTCAATTCCTCGAGCCCCAAATGTCTTTAATTCTATTGTCTGGCGTGAAGAAGAAAAACATACACGTGGAGAAGAAAAACACATAGAGCGAGGCTCTCTATATATTGTACATGAACTCACTATAAACATATAAGAAAGAGGAGTGAAAAATAAAGTGGAAGAGCTCTTCCCGTGGAATAAGATTCTTCCCGAACCACGTAAATATGTGTGCATTGAATTCCTTTATGGTATCGGAGCCAGGTTCCCAAAAACTCTGTCCGCCGTCCCTTTTTCCGACGCAGCCAGCTTTTTCCGACCTATTGCTGTCGCTCCCAGTGCCACTGCATGCAACACCGCGTCTCTAAATGCAAAATCGTGCCCCTGCTTGCAGTCTGAAACAGACTGCTGTCGCTGGACTTTTTCATCTCAAGGGACAGTTTATTGGACTTCACGTTTCAAGTGAGGAAGAGAAAAAAAAAGGAAGGTTTTGGAGGGACGAAAATTTGGTGATGGCTATTTAAGATGGTAGTTGAGTTGATGTATTAATGATGACAAGAAGACAAAAATAGAATTATTGTGAAGGTGTTTGCAGTAGCATTACGATATGTATGAGTGAGGCAAAGGTATAATTTTTAAGTTTTGAATTTTATTAGTGTTGGGTTGAAAAAAAATTTTGAGGGACGATGACAGAATCGGATGCAATCACAGAAGTAGCCCGGATTCTGAGTGAATCCTTGAAAGCACTCATGGCTCAAAAGGACGACCAATTGGTCTCAATCAAGGGACAGTCGAGACAATCTGAAGGAGGATACAAAACGGATGTGGTTCTTGATATCCAATTGGATTATCAGAACTTCACACCGTGGAAGCGATGCATCGAGATGGCAATCGGCGGCAGGAGAGGATCAGCCACATCACGGGAGAACCCCCTCCACCGAAAGAAGGTGAACCAGGATAGAAGACCTGTAGGTCTATGAGTGGATCACCAAGAATATTAATCGAAGTATCAGACGACAGTACATGAATTTTCCCACTGCAAGAACATTATGGAAAGGCGTGGCTAAAACATACCTGGCCGAGGAAGACAACTTACAGGTATACGCCCTTACCACACGGGCCAATAATCTGAAACACGGGGAGATGTCAATTGAGGAGTATTACAGTCAGAGTCGGAATTTATGGATGTAAGTCCATAGGAGGCGCCCGAATCCGATGACAGATCTGGAGGATATCCTGCGCTTCAATGCCCTGCAAAATGAACACCGCTTATTCAAATTCTTATCAGACCTCGACGAGGTGTTCAGTGACATCATTCGGGATATCCTACGAGAAAAAAAACTATCGGATATGGATGAAGCATACGACATTATCCGGCAAGAAGCTGCACGGCGGAACATCCTTGGGCCGAGGCAGAAGATTGAATCGGGCATCACTTCCGAATTCGGACTCGAGTCAGGGCTGACCCTTCAACAAACAAGTTCTAGAGCCGAATCTGGAGGAAATGAGCCGGTCATCGACCCGAGTGATGAAAACTCGACCCGAAGTGTCGGCAGCGTCAATTACGGATCTAGAGGACCTCTGAACACACAGCCCTTGTCCCTTCGTCGCTCACCGGCCACCTTCTCATGCGGCGGCGTACCAAACGATTGGTCAAACACACCTGGATGTGGGGTTACCTCATCATTCCGGCGTGAGACGAGATTCTGTGATAATTGTGGCATCCAAGGCCACATCCGATGCGACTGCTATTGAGCTGCCGGAGGAAGATGAGGTCGTGGCCGACGGTCTCCTAGCAACTGGCCTCGAAGGGCAATCGTCGCCATAGGTGAAGGAGTGGAAGGTGAGAAAGAGGCGGAAGGCATAGCGACGTTGGAGTGAGCCAAGGATGGCCAGACAATGAGCACCAGAAACGAGATCTCACACAATTTTGAAACCCCGAGAAACGACCAGCATATGGATCTGAAGAAGGGAGTTCAAAACGTGGAGAAGGGTCGTTGCAATGTGGAATGGGTATGAGAACGAATAAGTGTGAATTTGGGCTGGATAATTGTAATTATGCAGATTTGCGGAAGAAGGAAACTAGACCAGGCCAACGAGAATCAAGACGGGAGAATGCTAATTTGGGCCACGATACTTCTAGGGGGCGAAATGGGTCTAAATACTTGGGCCAGAATGGATAAAAAATTTCCCGGATGGTTACTTTAGTGAATCTAAAGATAAAATGTCTTGCGCTTTACTTAGCGTGAATTAGAAGTCGAATAAGTTGATATTTGATTGTGGAGTCACTGATACCGTTACATATGATGCTTCTGACATTGAAAAAATGCAGGTTCCCAGGAAGAAATTGATTCAGACAGCAAACGGAGAATTACTACCCGTGGCCACTAGTGGAACAATTGAGATAATACCTACCCTTAAGTTATCAAATTGTCTCCACGTACCCTCATTATCTCACAAATTACTCTCTATCTGCCATGTCAAGAAAGAATTAAACTGTATTGTTCTGATGTATCCATCCTTCTGTGTGTTGCAGGATATCCGGACGAGGGAAATTATTGGACGAGGTACTGAGAGAGACAGGCTGTACTATGTTGATTAAGTAACTTGTGGGAACTCTCTAGCAGTGACTTCAGATCAGAAGGGAGGGTTGTGGCATAAATGTTTGGGTCACCCATTTGACGGTTATCTTAAGCATTTGTTTCCTAGTTTAAAATGTTTTCCGATTCAGTGTGAGTCATGTGCACGGGCTAAAACTCATCGTGCTTCTTTTCCGAGTAGTATGTCTCGTTCTGAAACTCCGTTTGAACTTATTCATGCTGATGTATGGGTGCCTGCTCCTGTCATAGGAGGAAATGGATTTCGGTATTTTCTATTATTTGTGGATGATTGCACGCATATGTGTTGGATTTATTTCTTGAAACAAAAGTCTGACGTGCAGGACAAATTTCTATTGTTTTATCTGATGATTCTAAATCAATTTGGGGCTCGTATGAAAGTATTTTGTACAGATAATGGAGGTGAATTTGTCAATAAAACGTTATCCAGTTTCTTCTCAGAACGAGGCTTGATTCATCAAACAACGTGTCCATACACGCCAGAACAAAACGGGGTCGCAGAGAGAAAAAATCGCATACTATTGGAGATTACCCTTGCACTCATGCTTGATTCAGGGGTGCCTGCAATATTTTGGCCCAAAGCCTTTGCCACCACCAAGTACCTGGTGAATCATCTTCCCACAAAGGGACTTTAGTTGAAGACTCCCCTTCAGGTCCTTTCCACATATTCCGGGTTCCATCATATCTCACCATCCCTCCTCGGGTGTTTGAATGCTCAGTCTTCGTTCATATACCAAAGATACACCGGACCAAACTTGAAGCTTGTGCCTTAAAATGTGTGTTTGTTGGCTATGGAATTAGTCAGAAGGGGTACTGGTGCTACGATCCCGTCTCAAAACAAGTGTTTACTACTCTTCATTGTGATTTTGTGGAGTCGGAGTTCTTTTATAAATCAATCTAGTCTAGTTCACAGGGGGAGAAACGTGGAGATGACTCACTAGATTGGATTGACCTTCCTCCTATTCAGGCACCGATGTCGGACCCGCCTGTACAGCCCTCATCTCCTCAACACACGTCATATGACACTCCCTCTCCGGATATCGAGGTACGGACCCCTGAGTTAATTGATTTTGATGCTATGACTGACATCCCTGTGCAGCATCCTGAACAGGGACCATATGTTCGAGTCCTACCTCAGCGGAGTACCAGGGGCATTCCAGCCCACAGATATTCACCTGATCATATTCCTGGAGAGAAGAGATATCCAATGGTCGGTCTATTCAGGGGAGGGGAATCTGAGTCTGCAAAGATATTTGTAACAGCACTATATGATGAAACTATCCCAAGAACTATTAAGGAGGCTCTAGCACTATCTGAGTGGAAGCAAGCTATGAAAAACGAAATGGAACCTCTAAGTCAGAATCAGACCTGGACGAAAGAGGAATTACCATCACCATCAAAAGGAAGGCCGATGGTTTCATTGAGAGACATAAGGCGAGGCTTGTAGCTAAAGGTTACACACAAACCCTTGGAGTTGACTATTATGAAACATTCTCACTGGTGGCAAAGATTGACACCATTCGAGTTCTTTTCTCGATTGCCGCCAATCTGAATTGGCCCTTGCACCAGTTTGACGTAAAAAATGCATTTTTACATGGAGATTTTGAAGAGGAGGTATATATGGAACCACCACCAGGTTACTCTCATGATTTTTGAGCAGGAGAGGTGTGCAAACTGAACAGAGCATTGTATGGTCTGAAGCAGTGTGCATGGTTTGGGAGGCTTACTATCGCCATGAACAAGTTTGGATATACACAGAGCAATTCTAATCATACCTTATTCATTAAGAGACAGGGGGAGAAAGTGACGTGCCTGCTTATCTACGTTGATGATATGATTATAACCGGAAATGATTTTGTGGAGATGGATGACCTAAAGAAGAAGTTGTTTGAAAAATTTGAAATGAAGGACCTAAGACGATTAAAATACATTCTTGAAATTGAGGTAATGAGATCGGGGATTAGGATACATATTTCCGAAAGGAAATACATACTTGATCTGTTGGCAGAAACAAGACTACTAGACAGCAGGCCAGTTGATGCGCCTATGACACCTAACCATGGTCTGGGGATAGTTGTTGGAGCCGAGAGTGCAAATAGGGAACGATATCAACATCTAGTGGGGAAATTAATTTATCTCACGCATACCCGGGCAGACATTACTTATGCTGTTGGGGTGATAAGTCGGTTTATGCAAAACCCACAGAATGAACACATGGAAGCTGCCCTGAGGATTGTAAGGTACCTGAAGGGTACTCTAGACACCGGTGTGTTATTCAGAAAAATTGGACACCTAAAGATGGAAGCATACACAGATGCAGACTGGGCAGGAAACTCGGTAGACAGAAGGTCTACCTCAGGATACTTTACTATTGTAGGAGGAAATCTCGTGACATGAAAGAGTAAAAAACAAAAGGTTGTAGCACTATCAAGCGCAGAGGCAGAATTTAGAGGAATATCTCAAGAGGAGTAACTGAAATATTATGGATCAGAAAATTGTTGACTGAACTGGGATTTCCACCTGAGGGACCATGCCCTCTACATTGTGATAGTTGAGAAGCAATACAGATATCTAAGAATCCAGTCCAGCATGATAGGACGAAGCATGTGGAGATTGATCGACACTTCATCAAGAAGAAACCGAATGACAAGATTATATCTCTTTCCTTCGTAAGATCCGAAGACCAGTTGGCAGATATTCTAACTAAAGCAATTGCAGGACGGGCTTTCCATGATTCGCTGTACAAGTTGGGCATTGAACATCCCATAGCCCAACTTGAGGGGGAGTGTTAGTCAATGCCTCGAGCTCCTCAATGTTAATCAATTCCTCGAGCTCCCAAATGTCTTTAATTCCATTGTTTGGCGTGAATAAGAAAAACATACATCTGGAGAAAAAACATAGGGCGAGGCTCTATATATATTGTACATGAAATCACTATAAACATATAAGAAAGAGGAGTGGAAAAATAAAGTGGAAGAACTCTTCTCGTGGAATAGGAATTCTTCCCGAATCACGTAAATGTGTGTGCATTGAATTCCATTAGTGCCCAGCCATTTCCCCACAGGAACTTTGCTGAAGAAGTTACTGCTCTTGATAATCATTTTATCGAACTGGGTCAGAGCAGCAAAGCCGGTATCATGGGCGACACTGATGAACATGAGCAATGGCATGTCTATTTTACCCTTGTCGAACAGAGGACAAACCTTAGCCCTGTTTATTTCCTAGAGCCTAGTGGTGTGCATGACCAATGTGGACCAGACGAAGGCCTCTGTATTCTTCAAGTCTCTGTCTGCTACTTAATCGGCTATGACTGATTCTTCTGGCATCGGGAAAATCCTTCCCAACTCCAAGATTTGTGATTTCAATTATGCCTGTGAAGCTCTTTATAACATTGCAAAGGTTGTGAGAAGTGTTGTGACTTGGAATATCATGATGGAGAGTTACTCAAAACAATAGTGGGGAAGGAGTTTTTTTGGGGGGAATGATAACGTATTTGTTTGGTATGCTAGCACTCTACATGTTGCTATGACAGTAATCAAATACGTTCCTCAGGTTAGAACACATATTGGCTATGCCGACGTGATCTAGAGTTTCTTATATTTTCAATGATGTGTGTTACGCCCGGGATGATGACCTCAACGAGAAGCTTGATACATTATACGCAAGTATAATGGTGCATAATGACTCTAGCAATGATAGGTGTCATCCATTACCTAATATCTCATTGTTATGAAGTGCGGTGATGATGATGGGATGCTAAAATGACTTGGAAGATCTTGATGTGATCGATACTTGTCTTATCCATGAACAATTATGCCACCTACAATCGCATGGTAGGGGAGGGGGGGAAGTGACTCCGAGGTTGGGAACATGGTTGGCATTGATGGAGTGGATCGCATGGTGGCAAGTAGGAAGATGACATCATATATCTAATGGTCAAATGTGAGAGGAATAACTCTCTGAGATTTTTTCATTCATTCGATGAAGCACTTGGGTGTTTCGATATCACAAGAGGAATATGCGAATATGGAATCAGAGTTTACTGCTCTGGAGTTAGAGGTAAAATGTTTGAGAGACTTGTTGGTCGACCTGTCGACGTGGGGGAAGAAGGTTGCCCCAATTTCTATTCATTGTGATTCTCAAGCATATGTTGAAGTTGCAAAGAACAGTAAGCACAATGAAAAGAGAGGGTATATTGGCATTCGGCATGGTCTACTAAAGGTATGTCAAAGAAAAATATTCTCGACGTAGGTAAATGAATAGGACTAAATGTCATGAGGTAAGAACATTAATTTTACATGCAGTATTATGTTCTTTTTTTTCGATTCATTGACTATGGTGTTATGCATATTTTATTGATTCTATTTGTTCCATGAATGGATATTACATTGCAATGGATTGACATAGAATCATATGCATTAGCCGTTTGTTGAGTGTTCCTGATAGATCCATAGTCTTTGCATGGATGATTTGAATGAGAAGGACTTTATAGATCTATCGATGAGGACCGTTGAAGTTAGCTCTCCCCATACATAGGGGTAGAGAGATGTGATTGCTTGATAGTTAATGAAGAACACAAGCACACAAACACACAATTTACGTGGTTCGGCATAAAGGCCTACATCCACGGAGAACTAGTCCTAAATTTTATTATCACTTCTTACTCTCTTCTTTTTCCTTTGTCCCGCAGGTTCATATATAGGAGTACAAGGAGTTTCACTCCACAAG
>JAOYMZ010043170.1:0-14959 GCA_025802335.1 Pinguicula primuliflora | reverse complement strand
CTCCTCCTGGCTCTTCTATTTGTATTACCCCAATCTGGCAACGAGTTTACCATCTCAGAATTCCGGGACATGACATTGCTCCCTCCATTTTGAGATCCTTGTCCCCAAGGATTGAATTTAGGAAAATTTGATCTGATCCAATCTTCATCCTCCCACGTCGCCTGATCAGCATTGGAGCCAACCCAAGTCACCAGTACCTGTTTTTGTGGCCTAGAATTCCCAGGTATGGTACGAGTATTCAGAATGCTTTGCGGATAAACAATGAATTCCCCATCCTTCCCTACTTCTGGAAGTAAATTGGCATATTTGTTCTTACTCTTGAGTTTTTCTTTTAACAGAGAGACGTGGAACACAGGATGAATCCTGGAACCCTGTGGCAGATCCAACTTATAGGCTACTGTCCCAATCTTCTCCAAGATTGTGTAAGGGCCGTAAAAACGTGGAGACAGCTTCATGTTCCTCCTGAACTGCACTGAATTCTGCCGGTAAGGATGCAGTTTAAGATACACCTTATCACCAACCTGATATTGTCTTTCCACTCTCTTTTTATCAGCATTGACCTTCATTCTTTCCCTTGCCAAAGTCAGGTTCTGATTTAAGATCCTCTGCACCTGCTCTCGTTGCAACATCAGATCCTCAACACTAGAACCTCGGACGGTAGTGAACCCTGGTAGAGGTATATGTCTTGGCTCATACCCATACAGTGCCAAAAAAGGTGTCATTCTGGTACTGGTGTGATGCGTTGTATTGTACCAAAATTCTGCGAAAGAAAGCCACCTGCTCCAGGAATGCGGTTTATCAGAACACATGCACCTCAGGTAAGTTTCCAAGCACTGATTTACCCGCTCTGTCTGTCCATCAGTCTGAGGATGATAGGCTGAACTCATCGCCAGTTTAACTCCCGATAACTTCATTAACTCAGTCCATAAGTGACTTGTAAATACTCTGTCCCGGTCTGATATAATTTCCAATGGTAGTCCATGCAGTTTGTACACATTATCAATAAAAGTTTTAGCTACCAACTCCGCACTGTAAGGATGAGAAAGAGGCATAAAATGCGCATATTTAGTAAACCTGTCTACCACCACAAATATGACTGACTTTCCGTCGGATTTGGGCAGCCCTTCAATGAAATCCATGCTAATACTTCCCCATGGCTGTGAAGGTACTTCCAGTGGTTGTAAGAGGCCTGCATGCGCTGAAGAATCTGGTTTGCTGCTGCTACAGGTATTACATTGCTTCACCCATTCCTCTACATCACTTTTTAAATTCGGCCAGTGAAAATAGGACTTGATCCTTGCATAGGTAGCCTGGATTCCAGAGTGACCCCCCATTCCAGAATCATGGAAAACAGATAGTAGCTTAGCTCTCAACCCATCTCCCTTACCTATACAAATCCTCTTGCCCTTCCTTAAACAACCGTTTTGCAGCTGGTAATTTGGAAAACTATTAGGGTCAACTGACTTAGCCTGCAAAATCTTAGAAAGCAACTCATCCTTTTCATAGCTACTGACCACCTCCCTCATCCAAGAAGGCTCACTTACAGAGATATGGTTGCAGTTTTGTATTACCTCTGGCCCAAATCTTGATAAAGCATCTGCAGCCTTGTTATCTCTGCCCTTTCTGTACTGCACCGAATAATCATATCCTAGCAATTTGGCAGCCAACTTTTGTTGCAAAAGAGTAGACAATTTCTGCTCCAACAAATACTTCAGAGCCTGCTGATCCGTTCTAATCACAAATCGTGCTCCTAACAGATACCTGCTCCACTTTTTAACCGCTAAAACAACTGCTAAGAGTTCTTTTTCATAAACAGACAGATTCTGCTGCCTCAGCCCCAATGATTTGCTGAAATAAGCTATGGGTCTGCCCTGTTGAGTCAATACTGCACCAATTCCCTTGTCACTAGCATCTGTTTCCACCACGAATTCCTGCTGAAAGTCAGGCAAAGCCAGAACCGGCGCTTTACACATAACTTCCTTTAATTCATCAAAGGCTTGCTCAGCTTCTTCAGTCCACTTGAAGCTATCTTTTTTAAGTAACTGAGTGAGGGGTTTACTTATGGCACCATAATTCCGGATGAACTTCCTATAATAGCCCGTGAGGCCCAGGAATCCTCTCAAGGATTTCAGATTAGTAGGCCTTGGCCACTCTAGAACAGCCCTTATTTTAGAATCCTCAGTGGCTACTCCCTCTCCAGAAATCACATGACCAAGGTATTCGATGGTACTTTTCCCAAAAGAACATTTGGACAGCTTCGCATATAACTCATTTTGTCTCATCACTTTCAAAACAGCCCTCAAATGTGATAAATGCTCCATACCCGTCTTACTATAAACCAATATATCATCGAAAAACACCAATACGAACTTCCTTATATATCCCTCAAAGATTTGATTCATGAGACTCTGAAATGTAGATGGCGCATTACACAAACCGAAGGGCATGACCACAAATTCGAACTGTCCATGATGTGTGATAAAACTGGTTTTATATATATCAGACTCCTCCATCCTTATTTGAAAGTATCCAGATTTCAAATCCAATTTACTGAAACAAGTTGCCCCATGCAGTTCATCTAATAATTCATCAATAACAGGTATAGGAAACTTGTTTTTCACAGTCATAGAGTTGACATACCTGTAGCCCACACACATCCTCCAACCACCATCCTTCTTCTTTACCAAAATCACCGGGGAAGCATAGGGACTTTGGCTCTTCCGAATTAACCCACTTCCCAGCAACTCAGCAACAATTTTCTCAAGCTCATCCTTCTGGTAATAAGGAGTCCGGTAGGGAACTTGCTTCTTAGGGACAGCCCCAGGAATGAGAGTTATGCTGTGTTCCACTCCTCTCACGGGAGGTAATCCTGCGGGCTCCTGGAACACATCATTAAATTCAAGGAGTAAGTTCTTTAGGTCAGCATCAAAACTCTTCATACCTGAAGTAGAGCTCTGTTGTACATCAGCTACTTCATCCTGTCCTTGTATAGAATACAACTTCCCAATGGCAGTAGCGGACCCTCCCAATATCAGCTTAGACATTTTCCTGGCTGAGACCACCTTGAGTTCCTCTTTGCTTTTAATGGCTTGAATCTGCAAGGGGCGGCCATTGAAGTGAAGGGTAACTATCATATCACTGTAATTGTAAGAAACAGGATCAAATCCTTTCAGCCATTCCCCACCAAGGATAAGATCATAGCTGCCCAGTGAAATAATCCTTGGGCTGCATTGAAATTCCATGTCCTGCATCAACCAGGTGAAATTCTGACATTTAGTATCATTGAGGCTACGCACTCCATTCGCTACCTCAATAATCATTGGTCTAGTATACACCAGAGTCAGCATCATCCTATCAGCAAACCTTTGGTCCAAGAAGCTGTGTGAACTACCACCGTCAATTAATATTTGTATTGGCTCCCCCTTGTAGAACCCCTTTACTCTATAAGTATTCACTCCACAATTCCCAGCGAGGGCATTAATGGATAAACTACCTTCCTCTTCTTCAGCTACCAAATCTGACTCCTCTTCAGCTACCAAATCTGACTCCTCTTCAGCACCCTCTTCCATTAGCCCCTCCAGAAACTCACGAGAATTTTCAGGTTCTGCCTGGATTGAATAAACTTTAGTATTACATTGATGCCCAGGAGCAAAGGGTTTGCCACATTTGAAGCACAACTTCTTCTCAATCCTGTCTTTTACTTCAGCATCAGTCAAAGGCTTCTTCTTAAACTGGAGATTAGAAATTTTTGGTTTGGAAAGGGGCTGGCTTCCAGAAAACCCCCTAGTAATTTGCTTAGGCCCCGCTTTGAGTGCTGCCCCAGTAGTGACCTTACTAATTAAAGAGTTAACAGCAAACTCCTGCTGTTTTGCAATATTGATTGCTGCCCTCAGCGAAGTAGGAGCTCTAGATTTCACTGCTGAACGCAACTCAGCTTGTAAACTGCCCACAAATTTCTCTAGATAAAAGTTCTCCTTAAATTCTGGATATGAGACCATCACTGATGAAGCTAGGGAATCATATCTCTTCAGCAACTCTTCCAATGACTCTTGACTCCCCTGTTTCATACACATGAAAGCATCCAATACATTACTAGCATCACTTAACTCGAATCTATTGATCAGAGCCTCAACAAAGTCCTTCCAATCTGTCGGCTTAGAGTATTTCAAGCTCCTAAACCAAATATCGGCATCACCCTCCAAATACACTCTAATAAACGCCAATCTCTCATGATACTTGATTCCAGTATAAATAGTGAAATATTCTTCACACATTTCAATCCAAGAGCGAGGGTTCTTGCCATTGAATCGAGGTAATTCAGCAAAAGGCATCTTACCTTTCTTCCACCTTCCTGCTTCATCATAACCATACTCTTCCTCATACCGCTCCTCTACAATGTCACGATCTCTAACTTGACCCTGTTGATCCTTGGGTCCCGTAGCTTTGTCAAGCTTACTGGGGGGGTCTCCCAGGATGGAGGGTTGAGATGGACTCTGCTTTTGCATCCACTCCATAAATGTATTCATTTGCATCTGTGCAGTTGCTTGAGCAGCTTGTAAGGCAGCAATGCTATCTGTGACTCGAGCCAACTGATTCTTGATTTCTTCTAAATCTCTTGAATTTCCCGCAGGATCTACTTCAGCTTCAGAAGAAGTCTCTCCCAAAGGCGGATTGCTGTTTTTCCCGGCCACAGATCCGGCGTGGGTGGACTTGGAAGGATTAACCATGGATCCTTTCTTTTGACTCCGTGTGCGAGCTATTGTGTTCGACGAAGGTGGATCTGGTTAACCTCGCTCCGATACCACTGTTGTAAATACAAGAATCTCAGACGAAAATTGAAAGGGAGGAAATCAGATGAAATGAGGGAAACAGTAGACGAACCTTCGAGATGAGAAGGGAAAGAGAGGGAGAACAGAGATATTTTCCAACTTCACAATTGTTTCCTTCATTACAGCCACCAAAAGTTTTATACAATTGTGTACAACTTCATACACGACTTCATAAAACTGGTACACGTCTTCTCCAAAATACAATAATAATTTAAAAGCCCATTTCCCTCCTTGGTAAAAAATACAGAAACCATCTTCATCTTCCTTCCGCATCCCACATCACAGGAATCCTCCGTCCACTCCTCCTGGCTCTTCTATTTGTATTACCCCAATCTGGCAACGAGTTTACCATCTCAAAATTCTGGGACATGACATCAACTCATTTTCCCAGCCCAGATTTCATTTTTGCAGGGTGTGTTGTGATTGTGGAAGTCGTGGTCAACTCACGGAATCGTCGACGAGATGCGATTGACACATGAATTGCTGGAGAAGACGAGGAACCGATTTGGAGGACCCAGCAAATTGAAGATGTTCAACTCATTTCCCCAGCCAGATTACATTTTTGCAGGGTGTGTTGTGATTGTGGAAGCCGTGGTCAACTCACGGAATTGCCGATGGGATGCAATTGACACATGAATTGCTGGAGAAGACGACGATATGAGAAGATGGTTTGACAGCTTCGACGGGAAGAAAACGAGAGAAGATTTTCATAGTTTAATTGCAGTCATTGGATTTTAGATCCGACGTTTCAGATTAGTTGTTGAGTATATAGGCAATTTGTTGGGTACAGAGGGGCTGGGGAAATGAAGATTATCAAAATTGGTAGTGATTCAGTAGTAAGCACACGCGCAAGGCTGGATACAACCCAGGTTCGAATCTAAAGAAGGAGCGGATGGACAAGATTGAATAATTCAGGATACAAAATAATTTGCGCCAAAACCACATTTCGCATAGTGCGCAGTTCGGGGGCACCGTATGCCCCCGAACCCCGAGATAGGGTGCGGATTCCGGGTATGGTGCTTGTGCATTGTACGGTAAAAGGGTGGTGAAGGTTACAATAGGTGTGGCATAGGTCTGTGGTGGTGGAGGAGCATAGTATTTTGAAGTTGCATCTGCAACATCCATGGAAACAGATTGAATCAAAGTTACAATCTGCACGAATTCTAATTTCTAATCATTCGGTGCGGAGTATAATATGAACCCATCTTTATTACATATGGCTGTCGGTGGCTGAGGTCGGTTACCTGGGAAAGGAATGGGTTGTCCGACCATGGAGGCAGCATGTGAAGGTTTGAATGGTGTGTCAGTGATCCAGAAACTGAAACTTGTAAATAAAATGCAACAAGTGCAACAAAAAGAAGTAAATTTTGGAATGTGCTCTGTCCGTGCGTTGTAGTTGTTAAATTGTTCTGTCACGTTGAAGCCTTGAGCGCGGATCGTATTCCGCGCTGAAATCTTGAGCGCGGATTGTATTCCGCGCTGAAACCTTCAGCGCGGAGTCCTTAATGCACGATTAAGGATATCGCGCTGAAGGCTTCAACGCGGACAATCCGCACAGAAGCCTTCAGCGCAACATTTCCTGCCCCCTTCCGTGTTGTTGGCTTCAGCGCGGACTCTTCTATATAAATGGGCTTCCTGGCTTCCATTTACCTACACCTCCAAAATAGATACCATTTAAAGTATCTATTTAGAAAACATCCACAATTTGAAATGCCAGAAAGAATAGCTACCAGTTGTCTTCTTCTTTTTCAGAGGTATTTTTTAATATTCAATTTAAAATGTTTAATATTGAATTAATATTAATTTATTTTTAATGTTCTATGTTATGATATATTATAATGGATAATTTTAGCGGCTTTAATTTTTTTGACTGGTTTTTCGATTTGAGTTCGTAAATCCCTGATTTTAATATACCTTCGGAGTATGTCGAGCCAAGCTCATCAATTCAAAATTCCGATTATTCACATCAATCGTATCCAAATTATTAACAATATCCTTTCGTGTCAAGCCAAGATATGTGGTCTCAACCAATGAGCCAAGGAGAATGTTCTCAGCCACAAAATAGTTGAACGTTGTCTCAAAGTAATGCAGCTGACAACTTATCCCCTATTATCGATTCGGTAGGTGATATAGCAGACATTGATGTAGACGACATCAATTCGGAACCTGACACTGAAGATGAGGGAGAGGATATGCAATCTATTTTTGTGCGGCCACGCGTAGATCACATGTATGATAGATCATACATTTCATATTACCAGACGGCATGTCCTATGATGGGGGACTCAATGAATATTCCACCACAATTGAGCAAGAAATGTTTCGACGAAGACTTAGGTCTGGTTGCAGAGGGCCAACTGTTCAGAGATAAGCCTCATCTACAACATTCGGTAATGAAGTACCATATTATGGTTGCGAAAAGGTGGTTAAGAGCGATAAGAAACGGTTATATGTTGCATGTAAGCATCATGCTGAAGGTGAAGGATGTGATTGGGCACTCACTGTGCTTTACAGACCTGATGGCTGTAAATGGGAAATAATTTATATCGGGGCAGAACACAGGTGCGATCCTAATGTGGTGACCGAGTATCACAGTAATCTGACGAAAACATTTGTTGCACACGAGTTGTGCGGCTTAGTTCGAAAAAATCCAGGTAATACAAATTTATTTTTCTGTGTATTTCTTATATATGTACGACCCTAATTTGACAAAGATATTATTATTTTTTAGGCTCCATGGCGCATATGGCTCAATAATTGGTGCAAAACAGATATGAATTTGAGATCCGATATTCAAAGGCTTGGTGGGCAGTCCAACGTGTTAGTGAAATAGAGCATGGTACGTGGACGTCTGGTGTTACACATCTATCTGCCTATCTCGCAGCACTACAATATTGGGATCCGACACATGTTGTGGATTGAAGGCTTGAGGATACTGACAATCCAAGGAAGAAGGAGCTGAAATATGTATTTTGGGCCTTTGCTCCTTGCATCACTGCATACCAATACTGTCGCCCCATTCTGTCTGTAGATAGAACACATCTATACTGCCCGTACAAGATGAAATTAATTGTGGCGGTAGCATTAGATGTTAGTGGACAAATATTGCCAGTTGCATTTGCATTTTTTGATGAAGAGAACACTGAGGCATGGCGTTGGTTTCTTGAGAAGTTAGAAGAGCACGTTACGTCAAAGGATGTCAGGCATCACTGCTTGATTTCAGACAGGGGTTCCAGAATTCTGTGAGCTATTTCTGGCGTACGCACATTGAATGGCGAAAGTGGTGACTCTAGATTTTGCTTACGCCATATATGCTCAAATTTAAATCGAGATTGTAAAGCCAATGTGGCCAAGGGAATGACATGGAAAGCCGACTCACGAGTTAGTCAGACAAAGTTTCACAATCAGATGATCGCAATTTCCCGTCGGAATCCAAAAGTTTATGACTATCTTATGAACATCCCTTTGGAGATGTGAACATTTTCGTATGATGGAGGACCGCGCTATAGAATAATGACCACAAATCAGTTGGAGTGCTTCAATGGAGTGTTGAAGGGAGCACGACGATTGTCCATAATATCGATCGTGCAGCAGATGCATGATAGTTGCATTGACTACTTCAATGCACATAGGAGTGATTGTTTGCGCATGACACCATCTCTTGATGCGTGGAGTGAGAACGTCAGACATTTTTACGAGCAAAATATGGCACATGCTCTGATGCACGAAATGAAGTCATTCGATCAGATTGAGGGTGGAACTCGATTTCACGCACAAGTTTATACTAAGGGTTAGCGTGAATATCAGCTTGTCGAGTTAAGTATCCACAATTGCTCTTGTGATAAGTGGTCCCGATAAGGCATTCCGTGCTCTCATATGATGTAAGTTAGTTTTTCATTTAACAACATTTTACTAAATAATTATATATTGATCTTAACATTTGAAAATTTGTAGACTTGTCGAAAATATCGTAAGGACCACATTAATTATTGCATTCCGTAGGTGACAATTATAGAGCTTAGGTGCACGTATGAGCAACCATGGCATGTGAGGGGTCCACATATACAAGAACCAACTCCTGCATTTTCGTTGATACATAAATTTAAACTGAAGAAAAAAAGGACCGATCGGAGAACACCTGATGGAAGAATACATAATGAAAAGGACGAAGGTGTAATTTCATCTCAAAATAGTGTGGGCAGACCTCATGATCGTGGGCGTGAGCGTGGTAGAGGAAGTAGGTGTGGACGTCAATTAAGTGATGACGTTCATATTAATTGATATATATATAGTATTTTGTATTAAATTTTTATTATTGTATCAATGAACTCATTTTACTAAACAATTTATTAAGCAAAAGCCAATACAACAATTCGTTTACCATAAAAAAATACAACAATTCATTTAATTTTTTTTGCAATTCATTTAATGAATACCAAATAAAATTACTTCAATTCTCGTCTAAGAAAATTAATAGTACAAATATTTCGTCTAACAAAATCTTCCTCATCGTCCTCAGCTCCCAGATTGATTTGTTGATGTGAAAGACCCGCTTCATGATCATGCTGCATTGGATGAGGGCCTACCTCGTTATCCAATTTGTCACACAAATTTTTATGTATCTTCACAACAAGTGATGTCAACCATTGTTGAGTCTCCAGTTTTGGGTGGTTGGACCCTTGAAAAATTTACTAGCACACCGACTTGCTCACAATCAGGCCTTTGGGAATCATTGTTGAGTCTCCATTGTTGAGCCATGAAAAATGCATAATCTACTAGCACACCGACTTGCTCTACCGGGTGTACAGGAGTGCAAAATGTTCGGTTGTGATTTCGGCCCACGACTGATAGCCAGGCACCCAGGTAATTGGCACCCCGACACCTCTGACCTCATCGAATATGACGTTCATATAACGATTTGCCCACATATTACGATGGTTGATCAGATAAGTTGGCCAATTGCGCCTTCTAAGCCTATCCTTTGCTTTTGTGTATGTCAGTGCTTCCCCTTCAACGTCCACCCCTTGAGGTATTCTCTGAGTCCAACTAAATTGGTGAACGGTACGTCTACTATGCACGAACTCAACCATATTAAGAAAAATGATGGCCCCATCGTATGTCCACAGCATACGCTCATTAGGTTGAATACGACTCATCTCTTCTTCTGTATATGGGGTAGAATAAAACTACAAAAATCAATAAAAAAATCAAAATTAAACGTATAATTTATAATAAAATGAATGCTGATAGATATTAAAAATAAAATTATACCTGAGAGGCCCCAACGACATGAAAGAACAACCGCAGTAATCGAACTCGGTGCGAGCATGCGCTTCCACTTCTCATCCATATTAAAAATCGATTCCCGAATACATTAAGAATGTTTCCACATCTCCGATCTGTGTGAGACGGAATGATCTTACCAGAGGTCGACACAATGGTCCAGAAGTGTGAATATCTCCATATTTGCAATAATTTAATTGCGCCGCCCACATTCTTATAGTTATCAACATGGGTCCTGCATAGGTTGTTGTACAGGCAACACAACAATGCACTACCCCAACTGTATATTGGTATCCTCGATAAATCCTATATGCACAATAACAAGTCAAAAGGTATCATATATCCGCTACGATCCGAAAACATAAGCCCACCCAAAATCAGGGTTAAGATACTCGAGCATAATACTGTACAGTTAATTCATCACTATTTGCATTGATCTGTATTAATTTAAAATGATTCCTTATAGTGGAAGATTTCATCATACCTTCAGAAATATCCTCAACACCAACCTCAATTCCGTAGAACTGCTCCATATGCTCCTGGATACGAGTTAAAGACCATGACAGACATGTATCTTGTAGCCCAGAAATTGTCAGCCCATTAAGTGGGAGTTCTCATATCATAAAAACATCTTGTAACGTGATTGTACACTCCCCGAATGACATCCAAAATGTGTGCGTGCGAGGATGTTATCGATCAATAAGAGCCGTCATAAAATTCCAATCTATCTGTATAGAATAACTTTGATATACCCCCAAAACCCAGCAGCAACTATATAATTAATAACCCAATCATTTAAATTAAGCGCACGAAGTCATTTATTGGGATGTCTGCAACTTACTGTAGCGTCAACACTTATTTCACCTCTTAAAATATGTGTACTTCTATGATTCTCCAAATCTCTGATAACATCTTGAGAATTGAGGCGATGCAGACCGTACGCTGGCTCTTGTCCGGACTATAATTCATATTGATATCTACAGAATATATTGTAATAATAAGAACAATGCATAAATTTAATGCCAATAATTAAGATTCGCGTAATTAACAAATTTACCATCTATAAAAATTAGCTTAACCTTTAAATTTTTTTTTGCACCTTTGCTCGATCCGCTATTGTCGAAAAGGTTCTTCTTTGCCAATTGAAAATATGATATTTTTGTTATGGTGGTAAAAAACGAAGGAAGGGGCCCAATTTATAGTAGAGGTCGCGCTGAAGCCTTCAGCGCGACAGGAGAATTTAGCAACTGCTCCACACTGACAGGGTACATTAAAAAAATTTCGACAAAAAGAAGCAGAAGGGCGACTCGGTAACTGGGAATATGTCAACAGGATCTATCCAATCATCCGCGCTTGCGCTGAAACCTTCAGCGCTGCAGGACAATTTAACAACTACTCCACAGACGGGGCACATTAAAAAATTTTCCACAAAAAGAGGCTGAAAGGCAACTCTGTAACCGGGAATATGTCAACAGATCCACCCCAATCATATTTCAAATGACAACTAGAGTTTAGGAAAAACATGATATGAAATTTACAAGTGAAATAGTTGTTGAGAACATATGCAAGTGCAAACCAATGACGTTCACGTATATTCTGGAAAATTTTGATGTTATGCAGTGTTGGTCTGATTCATCTATTTCCAATTACATCAACAGATCAAATTTCGACAATGATCAGAACAAAGTTCTTTCAACGTTGGATTAGATCAGCTGATCATGTCAGCAAAGACAGCAATATAAACATTCGAGTTTTACAATTACAGAACATGAAGTTAAATGAGTTGTTCGAATTGGGAGGAATGCCACAAATATTTGGGATCATACAATACATAAATCGTTCTTCAGGTCATCTTCGTGCCGGGGGCGACAGATGTATTTGCCAAAACATGTAGAGAAATAAACATGTTCTTGTCCAACAGGCCTCACCTGCACGATCGTGATTTTGTCTCCTCTTTCAGGAGCTGCTCAATTTGCCAGACCTCCCTCCTTTCCCCGTGGGATTGGCAACAATGGTTCTCGTCATCTTCACTCCAAAAGGGTTCCCCTTGCTCTGCATCATTCACAGAAACAAATTTAATCGTACAATCGACAAGAAACTGCTATGGAAGTGCATACATTTGGAACACAGTTTACACAGCCGAACCGACTCACCAATGAGCAGGTTCCAGCATAAACGTTGCAGACGGGATAATTGTGCGGGCAGCAGCTGTAATGATCCTCACAGCACGAGGCGTCCTCCAGGGGACAGCAGCCGAATTCAAAGCATTCGCCATAGAACTCATAGATGCAGCAGCAGGTGGTGCTTGCAGGGCATGAATAGTACTCGTCACAAACAGAGGGTGGTTTGACTGGAGTTGGGGGTGAAGGTCCGGGATTGGGAGGATTTCCACCATTCTTGATTGGGTATGATGGCTCGACGGCAATGCCACAAAGACCTGTTTTGGCCTTCACATTTCGTTGCATTCTTAAGTAGCCCTTCTCGCCCCAAGCAGCACCCCATGAGTTCCTCACAATCCAATAATCAACACCCTTTTCGGTACCATACCCCACAACATTCACGCCGTGGTCCAACTCCAAGCCACATTTACCATTGAATATACCCTAGATAGATTCAGTTGAATGAAAATATCGATTCCATGGGAAAGAGAAGGTATACAGTGAAGCAACATTTGGTATAAGTACACACTGTGTGAAACCTTAAATATTTGCGAAGGCATAGAAGCCTTGCCATATAAGGGATTAGAGCTTATATGATATTTGAAATCAAGGTAAAAGATACACATACGATATAGAGCTAGAGGTGAATAACTTACAGATTCATACAGCTGAAAGTCCCTTCCACTAGCTTCAATGGCAACACTCACGGGCTGATTGGCAACAGCCTTCTTCAATGCGTTCTCATCATTCACAGGAACATCTTCGTAGCCATCAATAGATACCACTTTGGAATTTTTCTGCTCAAAGTTGATCATAAAGGAAATAATCAACCAACTGCTCTCTCAATCAAATGTTTTTTTACCAAATTAAGAATTCAGAAACCAACCCTGTACTGATCGCATCTTCCATCCCTGCCCGTATAAGGATAATCCGCCTCAGAGTCAATGCCGCCATTTTTTATAATGAACTGAAAAGCGTAGTCCATGAGACCCCCATTGCACCCTTCATCATAGCTCGTATCACAATCCACCAACTCTTGCTCAGAGAGTGAGACTAAATCTCCAGTGGCTATCTTGTTTATACCTTCCACGGAAGCAATAGTTGAAAATGCCCAGCAGCTCCCTTCAAGTTCAATCATCCAAGCAACATAAAGTCATTATCTTGGAACAAATTAGTCATCATAAGATCATTTTTTGTATTGTGATGTGATGTAATCTTAGGAAGGGTTAAAAAAAGTTTGGGCAGGACCATTTTAAAATTTCGTTTCAGACCCAGGCAAGAGACAATATTGCACGAACTACAAAGTAAATAACTTTTGACAAAATGAACTACAAAATGATAGGTTCCGCAAACCGGAGTCTCCTTAACACGTATTGGCAGTAGA
This sequence comes from Pinguicula primuliflora, assembly GCA_025802335.1. NCBI lineage: Eukaryota > Viridiplantae > Streptophyta > Magnoliopsida > Lamiales > Lentibulariaceae > Pinguicula > Pinguicula primuliflora. The sequence continues at coordinate 1,304 of JAOYMZ010043170.1, read as the reverse complement.
TAGGTTCCAATTATAATGAACTACAGAATATTTATCCAGGACATGTAAAGATAACGCAAAATAAAACGACAAAATGATTGCGAACAGATATGATATTCTATAGAACCAATCCAAATTCTGTAAGCAAAAAGAGACCCATAATATTCTCAGGACACATAGTCGGTCAACATAATTATCAATACTCACTACTAAAGTGTAAAGCCGGCCGAATAATACTCGCCCATCAATTTCGTGGCATCCTATAATATGGTATAAAAAATTTAGGCCATGCCCAACTACAACCAGTAATTACCCATCCAGCCATTCTCACGCACACACGCCCAAAACCTAATTTTGAGCAGAGAAATTGAAGTCATACAGCAGTAAAGTAAGGAGAACAGAACGAATTTCTTACCGCATCCCCCCTGATCCTTGATCGGACAAACCGCGCCTTTCTCCCTCCAGTCAACGGAGTCCGGCAAGCTATCCCCCACCTTCGGTGCATACCGATCGCTGCGAACCTTCGAAAACCTCCGTTTTGCATCTGTTTTCGTGCCCAGATAGGTACTCCGGTACTCCTCGTTCGCCAGATCTGCAAACTTGTTCAGACCAAGCTTGTAGGTCCTGTTCTGGAGCGCGTTCTGCTCGTCGATGTACCTCAAGTTGTCCTTAAAGATCTCGAACCTCCGCTCCTTTTCCTCCAAGGCGTTGTACGCCTTTCCGTGCTTCAACATCCACGATTCGTACATGGACATCATCTCCTCGTGGGACCGCAGGCCCGTCCCTACCTGGTGATTCTCGTCGTAGGCTATGATGGACATATCTGAAGCGTGAGCAGTGGCGAAGAGCAAGAACAGAAAGAGGAAAGCCATAGGAGAAAACGAGTGAGAAGCAGAAGCAGAAGCGACCATGGTTGAACTTGGAATGGTGGGGAAGTAGCGTGAAGAAGGCCAGGGCTTCGCATTATATAGACTGGAATCGAGGATACTGTGGGAATTTTTATTTTTAATTTTTGTTTTGCTGGGAGAGTCGTGTAAGTGTTGCTTAAAGCCTACAAATTGACATGTTCCCAATTTTACAATCCATGATGTTAATGTCAAGATTGGGTGTAAAACTTATATATAGTTGATAAAAAAAAATTGCATGTTATGACGATTTCTTGGTCATAAATTACTAACCTCTAAAGAAGAATAAGACCAACTAACCTCTAAATATTGTTTATCATTGTAACCATTATCCATACAATACAAATTATTATTTTTTTGTAAGCAAAAATTATTATTTTTTTGTAAGCAAAAATTATTATTTTTTTGTAAGCAAAAATT
>JAOYMZ010043149.1:0-14961 GCA_025802335.1 Pinguicula primuliflora | reverse complement strand
CCCTCCATTTTGATATATTTGTTAATTACTGGTATTTGCGAACTTTATTATTAATAAAAATATTGATTTAAAAAAATTGATACCGATTTTCGAATGACTGGTTGATTAATTTTCCCGCCAATCAACATGTACTGGTCTTTCAATAACCGGTAGATGCTTAATTACAGAGATTAACGTTGTTAATTGCCCCCGATTTTTGCAAGACCGGTGCTTCAAAATACCGGTCTTCCAAAGACCGGTTGCTCTTACCGAGACCGGTTGATGACATTTTCAAAAATTCTCGCTTATTTTATGACAAATTCAAAAAATTTCGGGGGAATGAAGCTAACAGCCCATTGTTGTGAAATAGGAGGGGTGCGAATGGGGGCCATTGCCCCTGCTTCACCCCCTAAAACTGAGTTTTTTTTTTGTTGGGATAACCTTATGGCTTCGCTCTTGGATGTATTTATGTCTCGCCCACGTATATCTTGCATTCAAGTTGCTTAAATTCTGGCTCCATACCGAGGGAATGCGAGTATCAAAATGCTATTATTTCAATAAGTTTCATTTTTTTAGCAAATTTTGGTTGAAAATGCCAAAATCTTGGAGGCTAAAGGGGCTAAAATAAAATCTGGTACAACAATTAAGTTTCCTGAACGATGAGTGCAATAATAATAGGGCATCACGCACCATGGACGAGAGGTGTTTTATTGCATATAAATGACAAATCAAGATAGTCTAAGACATCCCAATGACACTTTATGAAATACTCTAATGGAAAAATTTGTGCGCGTAGCACATCAACAGGAGCAGCAGATGTAGTAAAGTTGGGTGTCAGCTCACCTCACACCTAGGAAAGGAATGTGGAGACTATTTGCCGTATAGATTGGGTTTTATGCAGCTGCTTCTTTTCTTGAGTGTTGGTCTTGCAAATGTTGTTCTTCCAACAATACAAGCAGTGGCATAAAACATGGTCAGCTGGGAAGATAATATTCCAGGTAAGGGACAAAAGAAACTTCCCATTGATGCCACTGATATCAACCTAATATTATAAACAGTGCGGTCCTTGCGACCATGCATAGATTGGTCAACAGGTATGGGCAGATGCCGGATGCTGTTTGAAGTGTTTTGGATTTTAATAGTCTAGGGTTTAGTGATAAGTGTCTTGTCATGGACCTAATCTAGGGACTTAGTGGTAATTATCTCATAGTATGTATTATCCTCTGCTTATATAAAGGCCTTGTATTCTCAAAGATAAGGGAGGAAAAATCAATGAAGTAGTTTCTTCTATTCTTATCTTGCATTTCTCATTGATACAGTAGCTAACTGGGGTGCGATGGAAAATCCAGTCACGGTGAGGGAGGAATCTGTGGAGGAAACCGTCGGAGTCACAGCTCGTCTAGGTCCAGGGTCGTAACAAAGTGGTATCGGAGCCACGAGTGTGTTCCCCTCCGACGAGGCAATGAGCGCAGCTTCTTCTCCAAATTCCCATCACCAACTGGATCACTGAAGTACCGAGCAGCAACCGTATCAGGACGAACAACAACAGCATAACAACAAGTAGCTGTTTTCCCGACATGGCTGCTTACCTGGACAGGGCTGCACTTGCTGCTGTCCTCCAACAACTTCAGTTGCTCACGGAACAGGTATCAGAATTGCAAGTTAGTCAGAAACTCTTGCACGCCGCAATACTACAGCAACCTGAAATGACCCAGCGAATGAATGAGGTAAACCCTGCTTCTCTGATGCTGGAGCCAGCCATCGTCGAGCCTCAACCGGTACATGGTGAGGGTCGGGAGGTCGTTCTGCCATCCCTAAAGAAACAGGGACTGAATTTGTTCCGCCGGAGGCCATCTCCCAATTCTGGTTCAGCAAGAGGCCGTCGCTCCGCTAGAAGCCGTCGCTCCGCTGTCCGCCGGGAGCCCCCCGTCGACCGGCCAGTGAAGAAGAAATCGCCAGCCCCATTTCCAGGACGCCCCTCGGCCTTCTTCACGGGAGGAAGTATGCCACAACCACCGCCGGAGACCTTATCCTCTCCCCGCACCAGCTTGATGGTCCTCTTCTCGAAAGGGACGTCGGAGGTAGGTCTCTCGAACGGCATCCGGAGACTTGTGTGGGATCGTGGTCGAAGTCCAATGGGTGAAGGTGACGTCACAAGGCAGGTCCTGTGGTTGGACAGATTAGTAGGTCGGCGACAAATTTTAATTAGGCAGAACTCACACTACCAGCTGTCGTATTTTTCTTGGGAACCGTGGGATTTCATGGTGCCACAAAGTCTGATTTTTTGGCCGTCCTTGGATAGAGAGAGCACTCAAGTGCAATGCAGTTTATTGGCACGGGATTTCGGAATGGACAAAATTGAAAATCTGTCCCGTGAGAAAATAATCCCTTTTGTCAGGTTGACACAGTCTTCTGTAGGTTGGCCTTTGGGGTTGTGTGCCAAACGTGGCCTCTGGTGGAAAGTTCTACTTCACATGGTTATAAATATTTTGGGTGGGATTTTCTTAATCCCAAAAGCTGCTCCATTTGACGCGATGGGGTTGCCCTTATTTTGGAAGATAATATTTATTGCACCCACCAGATAGATTTTGGTTGGCCTCTTTAATCTCCCGGCAGAATTTTCGTTGGCTCCTGTTATGGCGTGGTTTTCCCTCTTTGTTGGGCATAATTTTTTTGTGACTTTGAATTCTGGCTTCAACAATTCCTATTGGTATAGCTGGATTTACGCTACGCTTGGGGACAAGCGTAATTTCAAGCGGTGGGGAATGTCATGGACCTAGTCTAGGGACTTAGTACAATTTATCATGAATTTAGTCTAGGGACTTAGTGATAATTATCTCTTAGTATGTATTATCCTTTGCCTATATAAGGCCTTGTAACCTTAACTATTAGGGGGGGAATGAAGTAGTTTCTTCTATTCTCTATTGGTCTTGCACTTATCTTGATACAGTAGCTACAAGGTGTGACGGTAAGTCCGGCCACGGTGAGGGAGGAATTTGTGGGAGGAAACCGTCGGAATCACAGCTCGTCTAGGTCCGGGGTCGTAACAAATACACTCGTATAAAATGGATGCCTCGGCTGCTTGCCTAGTTATAATACTGAACCATTTAGCGGTCTGCACTTCCACAGGGGTAGGGGTGGCATGCTGTCTCTAGCATTCACCCCAGACCAAGAATCATTGGAGCGCAGCTTAGGCGACATCCTTAGTAAAAACTGAAGGTGATCTGATATCCAAAAGGTGGGGCACGTTCTGTGAGTACACTGAAGAAGAGTCTTCAAACAAGTTACTGCCGACGAAAATTCTCCAACAAGAAAGTCTGCTCCGACAAGGAATTCAATCTGAATGTAGTAGTGCAGGACAATTGAGGAGCTATTGTTTTCCAATTCCCGTAGACTCTGGGGATGTAAACTCATTCCCTTGGTTTATAATAAAAAGCAATTTAAAAAAGAAAAGAGAGATCCTTCTCTCATTTTTCTCCTCCATTAGCTGGTGCTCATCCTTATACGCAGAAGCAGTCACACTTCTTGTTGGATTAAACATTGCTCTACAAAGGATATATATATATATATTTTTTTTTAAACTCCAGAAAGAAGCAAACACTTACTCTTTGCTGTTAGTCCATGGTATCTTGCACTCCCTTTGACAAATCATCTGATTGCAAGACCCTTTCACTTCATGTTCGGGCAGACATTGCTACAGAGAATTTAACAAAGTAGCAGACGCTCTAAGAAAAAGAAGCTAGCAGATGACTCAAAGCACCTTAGTCATCTCAGAACAGTTACCAGAGACTACCTGATTATCTCCCGGAAATATAAACAGGCGACTTACTCCGTGAGGTTGAAGGCTCATTATAATTGAAATGTATTGTAGCTTCATAGAATTTATTATCAAAGTGTAAAAAGAAATATATGATGTCATACTCTTTTGTCGCAGACGATTTTCTCTACCCGGAGTTTGGCAAAAAGAGCTTTTACGGAGTTTGGAAAAAGTAGTTGACCGTATCATGTACCAATTTCCTATATTAATACAATTTTCTTATTTCGTTTTAAAAAATAACAATACACAAGTGGCAATCAAAACTCAAAATCCTAGATTTAATAAAATATATAATTCCTATTATAATATTCAGGCATACCAAAAGGCTAAATAACCCAAATATCCGATTATGTTCGAAATACATAAACACGCCACAAACCCAAGTAATCAGATTATGCAGGCTAAAAGCATAACAAGTCTACTACATTATGTACTAACAAGTCTACTACATTAAGTCTATTCGGACAGAATCTCTATATTAGAAAATAAAATAGAATAAGCTTTTGAATGTAACGAACAACATTAATTACTCAGAGATTAACATTCAACTTCAACTAACCTCTTGTAGATCACAACAGTATGAAAGCATTACTCCCACCGCATAATCAGTCACAAGCGATGTGGAATTGCAAGCACCTTGTTGAATGAATGAAATAAAAACATTATTTATAAAACAACAACAACCAAACGTTATAGTAAACCATGGTTTCAAAAACAAACCTAATATCATAAGAATAATTTGTTTCAAATCAAAAGCTTCAAACTTGTTCCCCCTTTGGATAAATACAATCAGCTTGCGTACCGATATAATGCTGCCAATATACAACAATAGAAGAATGAAAATATGAAAGTTAACTATAAAAAACGACCAGTTTTATTTACGCATCATTCAGACTAGAGGAGTTAGTTTGACTTACTCATCGATAAATTCAAGTCCCTTGTTCTCGATGTTTTCTTCTATGTTCAGAACTACCTCAGCATCAGCGGACAATCCAAAAACATAATTCATATTCGGGGGCTGCACGGCAAATAGCACATAATCTGGTCCCTGAAAATTATAAAGTGAATTGAATGTTTACTGCTAGTAAATATAGAAATTAGAACTTAATAAGGAACAATGAAACGGGCATACCAATGCTTCGGACACATTATCCACTCTTTCATAAAAAGCTTCTTCTTCCATCTTGAAGCAAACAGAGATATCGACAATGATAAGATCGTGTTCGTTTCTACAGCATTCAATGCAACTTTGGACTTCATCCAATGCAATTGACACAAGATTCGACTCTGTATGACTGGAGGATGGAATAATTAACCGAACAGAACAGAAGCAAAGCATCATATCATACAGAGAATTCTTACATTCCAAAAAAAGGAATTCCTGCCAGATCAGCATTACGGGACAACACATCCACCACAGAAGATGTATCAGCACAAACAATAGTTGGATTCAAACCCATCTTCTGGTAGTAGGAAGCATACTTTAGACTGGTATTTGTTGTCTCTGATCCGATAATTAGTACAAGGGTTATGAATAAGACAGAAGGAAATTTGTACATGAAACAAGAGACTAAAACACAAATCAATGCGAAGAAATTAAGCGAACAATTCCTCAAATGCTTAACAATGTCAGGTTAAGAATAAGATAGAAGAAAAGTTGTACCATCATCCCTAAAAATAATTACAACACTGGGATTCCCTTTTGTTGGGGTGAAGGAAGGTTGGTTGGTGCCAAACAACATGTGCAGCTCATGGAAGATTTCCTACAGAATGAAAGAAAATATGAAGTAAAATGAAACTCAATAACATCTAATAATGATTGACAAGAGGCTTCCAAACTAATGGGGGGAAGAAACAACACACACAAAACATATGAATTAAAAAATATAATATTGTTTGCAGATTTACCTCAACAAAACGAAGGGAATTCCTGTCAAATACAGAATCAGCAACAGGAAATAAATTATCCTTTCCCATGGATAACGTTTCCCAAGTTTTCCAGAGCCACTGATCATCAGGACTGGATTCAAAATCAGATCTAGGTTTAACTACCATTATCTTATACCCGTGACTCGAGAATTTTTCGAGGGCGTATTTGAAAATGTTACTCCCAGAAATCAGTAAGACCGACGCAGGTGGAGGATTAAACGGTGCCCAACCAACCATTTTTTCCACCAACTCTATCCCTGTATCTACAATAGTATATTCAATGATCAAAACAGCTGAAGACAATGGATTACTAAGGAAAAAGACACAAGCTAAACTAAATAAAAATAGATTATACGGTTCCAGAAAAATGTGTACAGATCTATTTACCATAACCGTCGATGACACCTCCCAGTGCCAATCTAGCCGATAAAGGAAAATCCTCAGGCATGCCATAAGCTCGAATAGAAATTTCCCCAAAGTGCCCTTCATGCTGAAGGGCTTCTCGTATGTTTTGTATGACTACAGAGGGACTGCAGTTGGCGGGAATAGGGCAACTGATGAGATCCCACCAACAACTAACTGCAGAATCCTTGAATGATTGCATCTTTATGCTGAAAGGAAAGGGAAAGAACTTCTAAATCTTAGAACAATTCTATCGAACCCTTAAGAAAGGCACAAAAAATGTCATCGGTGAGCTTTGTTAATATGGTTGTATGACTCTATATTGTCATGGAAGTAGCTGTTGTTGGTAACACAAGTTCAGTTCGCTGGCATCATCATGATTATTAACACCTTGAAGAGATTGTACCGCATGACCGAAATAAGGGTAACCAAGAAGTAAAAGAAATTCGTAACCATCATGTAGGCCGAAAAACATTTCCAAAAAAACAAACAATGATCATGAAACCAATCTGCTGTTTTTTTTTTTTTTGGATAAGTAAACCAATCTGCTGTTGATGCTTCTTCGCATTTTCCTAGAATTATACCTGATATAGTTTTATGTTTGTTGCCTACAACCTTCTCACCTTGAATCTATAACGAGAATGAGGTAAATGAATTACACCAAACACAAAGGCAATCGGTGAAAAATGAATTGAAGCAAAGGAAGAACTCGGATATTTGGAATTTTTGTATTGATTTCTTCACACTTTCATAAGATTTATAAGTACAATATATAGACTAGACATCAAATCCTATTTATGTTATATTCCCGGGATTATGGTAAATTATATCTCGGGAAATAAGAGAATGGTCGAAAAGGATTTGTTGAAATTTAGAATTTTCTGTATTGATTTCTTCACATATTTCATATGATTTACATGTACAATATAAGCACTAGACGTCAAATTCTATTTATGTTATCTTTCCGGGATTATGGTAAATTATATTCCAGGAAATAATGGAAAGATTATGATTTTCATAATCCTTCCATAACTAACATTCCACTTAAGTTGAGCATTGCGATATTCAATACCCAACTTGCTCATTACATCACGGATCGAATTCCCATCCCAACAAAACTTTTCAATTTTAAAAAAATAAACAAAAAAATAAATAAATCAAGCCACATCAGCGTGGTGCGCTTGAGGTGCACAAAATGTGGTGCGCACCCGATTTTTAGAGTTACTGTTGTGCTTTATTGTGAATTTCTTCATTTGGTTCCATAGCATTTTACATTGCTAATAGCTTAAAGAGGAATAAATACCGAAACAGGGCATGCTCTTGCTTGCTTTACTTTGTTACAAAGATTTTGGTTTACTTTGTTGCAAAGATTTGACTCGAAGAGATGTTTCAAGGTAGCATCAATATTGTCATCGGCGCGACTAGGCAGGGCGGATACAGGATTTAATGACTATGGGTGCTCATTTGATGTATCGGTACCAGCTCTATTATTAGTGTCACCCCAGACCTCATACCTTCTTCTCGAATAGAGGGCACTACCTTTCAGCACCACTATTGCAACAGGCTTTAATGCCATGTCAGCATTTTCCGGGTAAATTGGTAAAATTGTTGTTGGAGGAAGATCTAAGTTGGATCCCCTCCTCCCTAGCCTCAAGCAGCAAAAAATAGGAATGCATCAACTGAACACTCACCATCTAACGCAACAGAAAATAATCAGACAACCTCACATAGCAAGAACACTTCAGCTCTGCCCACTAATGGTCTAAACCAAGTTAGCAACAAACAGAAACGACCCGTAGCGAAAACCATGAGACCAGCTCTTAATGCTTGAAAAAAGCAGGCCACAAAATATCAGCAACACAAGTTACATGAAAAAAGGTCTAAGCTCACTAAAGGAAAATCGATTAAGGTGTATAGACAAGTAACTAAAATTCCATCAAACCCAATAACTTTTGCCTCAACAAGTACTCTCCCACAAATAGAGGAAATCACAAAATCTAAAACACTGAAGGGCACTCTAGTTCAGCCTCCCAACATGGTAGACAACAAGTCCACTAAAGAATTGGGGGAGGTAGCAGGTAAATTCCCCGTAGTAGGTATGGTCTCTTCCATTGAAAATGTTGTTTTACAACAATCTGATATACCACAAGTAGGACAACATACAGAGATTTGTATGGAAAAAAGCTCGAACATGTTAAATGGGCTAAAACAACTATCCCATGTTTCACTAAAAATATACCATGTCTTACTTTCTTCTGCAGGTCTAGTAAACAATATAGAATTTAGCAAGAATCAAATGGTAGAAAAACTATTAATCCTTTTCGGATGACTATATCACCTAAACATTTTGATGTAACAAATGCTAGTCGGTTAACTAATTTGCATGCTCGAACTAATAGTACGATTGCAGAAATTTCAGAACCACAAAGAAACCAATTCAGTTGAAGTATCACTATTCAATACCACACTAAATTTTAAACATCATCCAGAAACAATATACATGGCCAAATAACATGTAACGAACAAAAAACAACTCTGAGCAAAAATTTCAGATTAAACGTTAAGCGAATGTAGGAAGATACCTTATCAGCCTCTAAGCGTCGATGTAGTAGAATCCTCGCCCTGAAAGCTTCTAAACGTCGATGTAGTAAAAAAAAACTATACATTTGTCATTTTGTCTTTTTGTTCTTTTGAATTTGTAATTGTATTGGCTTTTTAGTAAGGGATGGTAAATTTTTATATAACCAGGGTTGGCTTTAAATGCGAATCAACGGCCGTTCGGTCCATCACACTCGAGGTTAACGGGCATTGAATAAATCGAGTCCAAGAACAACTGGGTCTCGTGTACGAGGTGTACGTGTGGGGGTTAAGTTGGTAAGAATGCGTGTTTCACCATTAAAACCTTAGATCCAAGGTAATAGGTTCTCCCCACGATTCCTATTTAAAATATTTATCTCGCACTTACACTTTCGGTGTGGAAAAAGAACTCTTTAACACTCCCACTCATGCCCGGCTAAGCAAGCTCTGTCGGACTTGAACGCGACACTGAAGAAGAGCGGAAGCGTACATAAGCCATTCGGTCGTTAGGCCATTATTGGCTCTTATACCATGATAAATTTTATATAAACTAGATCGGCTCTACAATTTTATATAAAATTTATAATGGTATCAGAGCCAATAATGATCTAACAACCGAATGGCTAGTGTACACTTCCGCTCTTCTTCAGTGTGGTGTTCAAGTCCGATGGGGCTTGCCGAGTCGGACATGAGGGAGAGTGTTAAATAATTATTGTCCCACACTGAAAGTGTAAGTGTGAGATAAGTAGTTTAAATAGGAATCGTGGGGAGAACCAATTATCTTGGGCCTAAGGTTTTAATGGTGACACCCACATTCCTACCAACTTAATCCCCACACCTACACCTGCATACACGAGACTTAGTTGTCCCTGTGCTAGATTTATTTAAAAGTCGTTGACTTGAATGTGATTGGTCGGGCGACCGTTGACTCACGTTTAGAGTCGGCCTAGTTTATATAAGATTTATCGTGGTATCAGAGTCAATAATGGTCAAACGACCGAATGGCCTGTGTACGATTCTGCTCTTCTTCAGTGTGGCGTTCAAGTCTGATAGGTCTTACCTAGTCGGACTTGAGGGAAATATTAAAGAGCTATTGTCCGACACCGAAAATATAAGTGTGAGATAATTGATTTAAATAGGAATTGTGGGGAGAACCAATTACCTTGGGTCTATGGTTTTAATGGTGACACCCACAATCCTACCAAATAACCCCCACACGCACACCTGCATACACCAAACCCAGTTGTTGCTAGTCTCGATTTATTCAATGCCCGTTGACCCAAGTGTGATGGGCTGGGTGTCCGTTGTCTCACGTTTTGAGCTGACTCAGTTTATATAAAATTTATCATGGTATTCGAGCCAATAATAGTCTAAGTATCGAATGGTTTGTGTATGCTTCCGCTCTTCTTTGGTGTGTCATTCAAGTCCGCTAGGGTTTGCTTAGTCGGACTTGAGAGAGAGTGTTAAAGAGTTATTGTCCCACACCAAAAGTATAGCTGTGAGATAAGTAGTTTAAATATGAATTGTGAGGAGAACCAATTACCTTGAGCCTAAGGTATTAATAGTCACACTCACAGTCCTACCAACTTAACCCCCACCCGCACACCTGCATACTCGAGACCCAGTTGTCCTAGGATTCAATTTATTCAAAAAGCCCATTGACTCGAGTGTGATTGGTCGAGTAGCCGTTGACTCGCGTTTAGAACCAATCTAGTTTATATAAAATTTATAATGGAATCGTGGGTTGGGCCTAAAGTTTAATGGTGACATCCACATTCTTATCAAATTAACCCTCACACGCACACCTACATACACGAGACCCAGTTGTTCTTGGGTTCGATTTATTCAAAAAGCCCGTTGATCCGAGTGTGATGGGTCGAGCAGCCGTTAACTCGCGTTTAGAGCCGACCTAGTTTATATAAAATTTATAATGGAACTGTGGGTTGGGCCTAAGGTTTAATGGTGACACCCACATTCCTACCAACTTAACTCCCACACGCACACGTGCATATACGAGACCCAATTTTCCCTGGGCTCGATTTATTTAAAGTCCGTTGACCCGAGTGTAATGGGTCGGGCGCCCGTTGACTCGCATTTAGAGTCAATCCAGTTTATATAAAATTTGTCATGGTATCGGAGTCAATATGGTCTAACGATCGAATGGCCTGTGTACGCTTCCGCTCTACTTTGGTGTGGCGTTTAAGTCCGACAGAGCTTGCCTAGTTGGACTTGAGGGAGAGTGTTAAAGAGTTATTATCCCACACCGAAAATATAAGTGTGATTTAAGTAGTTTAAATAGGAATTATGGGGAGAACCAATTATCATGGGCCTAAGGTTTTAATGGTGACACACACATTCCTACTAACTTAACCCCCCACACACACCTGCATACACGAGATCAGTTGTCTCTGGGCTCGATTTATTCAAAGCCCGTTGATTAGAGTGTGATGGGCCAGGCAGCCGTTGTTCGCATTTAGAGTCTGCCCAGCTTATATAAAATTTATCACTCTTTATAAATCTTCCAACAAGACCATCCGGTCGTTAAACTATTATTGGTTTCGATGCCACGATAAATTTTATATAAACTGGACCATTATTGGCTCCGATATCATAATAAATTTTATATAAATTGGGTCAACGAGCTTTTGAATAAATCGAGCCTAGTGACGACTGAGTCTCGTGTATGCAGGTGTGCGTGTGGGGGTTAAGTTGGTAGGAATGTGGGTGTCACCATTAAAACTTTAGATAGCCCAAGGTAATTGGTTCTCCCTACAATTCCCATTTAAACTACTTATCTCACACTTATATAATAAGGTATACTCGAATTAACCAAAAAAATAATAAGGTTTACTCAACCATATTTATGGTTGAAAAATAGAAGGGAAATGCTTGTAAATCTTTGTTGTCTACTTTAATTGGAGCATACAAATCTGAAAATGTTGATAGAATTGGAATAGTGATTATAAATTTCCAGTTCAAGGTCCATAAGCTAATAGAGAAATGGTCCAAGAACTAATAATGTCGAAACAAGATGCCAGAATTCTAATTTTGTTAGCAATTGTATAGTGGACTGCTTCAAACTCATGACGTTTGAGCATCGCAAAACATAGACATTCACTTTGCAAGTATTTTACATTGCGGGACTTAAACTGGAATGAATTTTTCGCAATAATCATACTTATGTATTCGAATAGAGCCGTTCGTGAACAAGCTCACGTTTGAATGGTTACAAGCTCATCTGTTCGACTCAATAACCTTACAGAACTCGAGCTTACGCATAAATCTATATTGGCAAACATGCTAACAAACTACATCTAATTCACGAGCTATTAACAACGTTTGTGAACATAAATATATTATTATATATAATTAAAAATAAAATGTAAAAGGAAAATATAAAAACGAAACACGATTTGCAAACAGAATTCCCCACACCATTATATATGCACTCTAAACCATTTTTTTAATATAATAGTGGCTAAGCGCCAGGCAAGTTTACATAAATACCCTTCAGGGTAGATATAAAAAACGTACAGAAAAAAAATCTGCTAAGGTAACTAATCGCCTACGGCTCTCCGCATTTGCTTCGATTTCAATTTCCGTGTGCTCTGAAGATCTAGCTGAGTGCCTGTTGCTCACTCCCGAATCAGTTAACATGTCCGCCCCCCATGAATTCAGATTACCAATTCTGACTTCGACGTCCTCCCCTGGGTGCGACGAAGCGGACTGTGCTACTGAGGACTCAACTGATATATGTGGTAACTGATGTTCAGCATGCCACGACCTTTCGTCTGGCAAATCACCTGCGTTGTGGCTATAATCCTTATCTCTTGCAGGCATTCCAGCCGGCTGAAATGGATCCTCCATGAATATCTTGGGCGAGTGGAGAGAGTTCGCGAGGCCTGCTTTGGCCAAGAGATCAGCTTCTGCATTTTCATATCTTCGAACGAAGGTAACTTCCCAGTTTTCAGATGCCACAAGTAACTCCCGAATTAGGCGAACAATTTCCTGATTTGGAAGATCAGTCTGCCTGCCCGCGATCAGTTCGACCGCATACTTGCTATCAGAGCGAATGTTGACCGAACACTGCTGGAAATTTCCCAGCATTTTAATACCATGGAATACAACCCACAATTCTCCAGTAACTACTGAGCAGATTCCTATGTACTTGCTGAAGCCCAAAATCCATTTGGAGCTTTTATCTCTGAGTACCGCTCCACACGCAGCCATGTCGGATCGTCGACAGATTGCTGCGTCTACTGAGAGGAGAAAATCACAGATGGAGGTAAAAATCTGCAGCCAGCAAAGACTGCAAACCTGTCCGATGAGTTTTGTCGTGTCTACCTTTTTTGGAAAATTTTAACGTCCTTTGTGCTTCCCAGTAGTACGCCTGTATAGTAGTAGCTAGACTCCAGTTTTGTTGCCACTTCCCCTGAAATAATTCTTCATTATGGTTTAACCATAAACGCCAACATATAATGGAGGGTGTCTCCTTCCAATCAGAACTTAGGTTAGAACACAGAATATAATTAGTCATCCAGTCAATGTGTGTGTGTGGGATGTGTAAAACAAAGGAGGTAGAAAAGCAAAGAGGGTATCCCAGATCCATTTGCTCCTGGGGCATTCCCGAAGAATGTGTAAGATTGTCTCAGTCCTCATGCAGAACAGACATTCATCTGTCGTAGAAACTCCTCTCCTGGAACGCTCAACATTTGTCCATAAGGCGCCATGAAGGACTTTCCACAGAAATATTAGCCTCCGGAATATTTAGTGACCAATTATGGGCCCAAGGGAGATCAACATTGATATGATGTGGCTGAAAAATATACTCCATAACTGATGAACAACTGAATATGCCTTTGGGAGAGTAGATCCAGGCTCTTCTGTCCCCTCTGGCATTCCCGTTAGGCGGAGGTAGAGATAATATACGCTCCACAACCAGCTGTGGGAGCCATGTAATAAGCTTATGTTTATCCCAGCATCCTATAGGTAAGCAGAAGCTTGATACCCTCAGCTCCAAATCCTGTGAAGAAATTGGTTGAAGTTAGGATGTGATGAGTGACTTGTCAAATGGATACCAAATGTCACTCCAGAAATGAACAGAATGGCCATTCCCGATAATCCATTGAGTGCACTGCTGTACTACTGGTAAACATCGAGCAGTCTGTCGCCAAAGGTGTGACCCCAAGGCCTCTGGATGAAAGTTCAGTGTTGTGTCCTTGATTTTATATTTCTCTCCCAGAATCCTTTTCCATAGCTAAACCATTTTGAATGCTATGAATCAACTCCATTGAGACCTCATTTCTCTCATACATCTTTGGATGTGATCCACCATGTGAACAATCCGAGAACTGCTACAAGGCACCGCAATATGCACACCTATTGTACACCGCTTGGCCTTGGGAGCACACACACACAAACATTGGTGTGTGTCTCCAAGGTTAAGCGGTGCTATTGCGCTGCCTTATAGCGGAATTAGAACAATCCGTCTAGGTGATGTTTGGTGTCAAATTCGGACACACTTTGTTCATAGCACCAAGTCGTATTTGTCCATGTGATTTCTGAAAATTTGGCCCCAACAATTTCTTCTAACTGCGTTTACCCTCCTCCATGTTTCCTTGTTGACATTGTCGCCGTATAAAGTTTTTATAAATTATATATATATATACAGTTTAGATCATGTGGGCAGCATTCGTGGGGCAATTTGCACTCGTATGACCAATTTTTTATATCCGACAATAAAAATCGAAATTGGTCATACTATTGCAAAACTTATACATTTGATATCAAAAGCCTCATACTTTATCTCGTTTCTTACGGCTTAATCATTGGCAATTTCGTTTCACCTTTTTTCTTGAGTTAATTAATTTTTAATTGATTTTTAGAAACCTCCGGCGACAAAGTCATCTGAACCGTGCCAAATCATTGGATTTTTGATCTTCTATATATAAGATTTACACCGATATAACCAATTTTAATTTTAATTGTGGAAATTCAAAAATTACTAAAAATTTGAAATTGCCCATAGCATATGAATAGATTTCATATGTATCCGTATGATACATTCAAAAATGTTAGATTTATTTAAAAATTAAATAATCAACACAAAATGATGTCATTTTATTTAAAAAAAACATACTTTACATCAACAAAACGACTTAATTTTATAGATATCATTTCGGTGCAGGATCCGGTGATAGTAAAAAAAACAGGATTTTAGACATGATTTTCAATTCCGGCCACTAGGGTTGTCCGTT
>JAOYMZ010043138.1:0-14961 GCA_025802335.1 Pinguicula primuliflora | reverse complement strand
AGAAAATAAATATCTACATTCCAGCCAGCTACGTGGTTCCAGATGCGACCACCTGTGCTCTTCCAGGATTCTTTGGTTCTGGTTGAGTCGCAGTCCAAACCTGGCTATGTAATGGTTGGCCCTGTGAGTGGAAATAGGCTTTCTAACTTGATCAGCTGAGAGAGATTGTTTCGTGCCACGGGTGAAGATGATCACGTCATCTGCGAATGAGAGATGCGAAATACGCGGACAACCGTTAGGCATCCGATACCCAAGGTTCGGCTCAATAAGGCGGTTTAAGCTTCTGCTGAGTACCTCTGCGCCGGAGACCGCGAAAAACTGTGTGATCGCCTCCACAAGATCCTCTTTCAGAATATCCCAACATTGAACATAGAAGGATCCTGGAAAGCCATCCGGACCTGGCGCGCTGTCCTGATTCATACCGAAAACCACCTTTTGCCAGAACCCGTTGTTAGCCTCAGGGCAAATTTGAATCCAAACTGCTGCGATGGCTTAGTCACGTCAAATTCCACACACATACGAGCGTTCGTGTCTATGTGGCACCTCAAACTTGAGACTTGGTTTTGGAAATGGAGAACCTTATGGTTCGAACCAGAGATTATTTCTCCAAACATAGTAAGTAATTGAAAGATCGGTTTTTCTGATCTAGCATCACGGCCCACCAAGAATCTTCGTCGGCAATTACATAGCACCTTCTATATAGGCTTGGCTTCGCTATCGCTCATGACTTGGATGACACCACGCATGAGAGGCTCGAGAGACCTATGCCCTTATGAATGCCAGATCTAATGGATCAACCTTTATCGAAGGAAAATCTGGAGCTCAATAAATAGACCCCTACCTGAGTCAACTTGTTTACTAGTCGCCCTGCCAGCTTGCAAGAGCCTAAAGTAATCGTACGCCGCTTTCCTACATGGACATATTAATTAAGCACCATTGTACGCCCTTCTTTCTTTTCCTGGATAAGGATAAAGTTGGGAACTGTTTACGAGACTTGAGGATGGATGTAATTCAGTCTTTCGTAAACAAGGGAATGATCGGTTGACTTAAACGAGTTAGGTAGCGAAGCTACTTCCGGTAGCTACCAAGCGTAGAGTTCGCTTTTGGCAGCTCATGAATCGACCGAAGGAGGACTTTGCTACCGGGAGGAATGGGAGATGCTTTGGAATCAGCGTAAGTAGAAGAGGCCCGGAGGAAAGGAAGTACGCTTTATGTAACCAATATATTTTATTTGTCAACGAAGTCTTTTTTTAAGGAAAATAAGGACCCTTTGTGCAATCGATTTCAGTATGCCGGTTGCATTTGAACAGAAAGATGTAAATCCAGTCAAATCAAAGGCTTGCTTCTGTCTTTCTTGATGGTTGAACGGCCCATTGGCATCCTTCCTTTCAGACAGGATCTGATCCAAAAGGTTTGCTGATAACCTAGTTCCCAACCCTTCAATCTATAGCCTTTCTCGGGCAAGCCCAAGAACTAAAATTATTATCGAATATAGTCCGTAGGGTCCAAGGCGCTAGATTCCCGGGTAAGATTTCTAGTCCCCTGGAGCAGAAAAAAGGCTAAGATAACTTCTTCTTCTTAGATCACTGTTGTACGTTAGAAAGCTAGCACTATTTTCCTCGTGCTATTCTCATTGAACGAGTAGTAGCCCTCCATACCTTTTGAGTTCCTAATAGCCCTTCGATTCTTTCTAGGCATATGCAGTTCTCGAAAAGAAAGAGGGCATCTAGTTTCAATACCACGGCCCTCTTGAGAAAGCTAATTCTCAATCCAAGTAAGAGTCTTTCAAGCCTAATGTATTGGGCGTAGAGGGTTAATCCCTGTAAGTTGCAGTGGGAGTTGAGATATTTCATAATTCTGATCACGGCTGCCATATGCTCATCGCTTGGATTGTGCATAAATTGGCTAACAACGCCTACAGCATATGCTCGGGTCTTGTGTGAGCAAGATAAATCAGTTTACCTACAAGACGCTGATATGTGGCCTTATCCGCCGGCACTTGGTCTGGGAAGATTCCCAAACGATGATTCTGGGGCATGGGGGTGTGGCTTACAATCCTCAAGTCCTGCATCGGTCAGCAAGTCAAGAATATACTTGCGCTGCGACAAGAGAATTCCCTCCTTTGAACGGGCGACTTCAATGCCCAAGAAGTACTTCAGTTCTATTATGGAGGAGACTTTTCTAATCTTCTCAATTACATCGATCCTCTCCAGGGGCAAGAGCTGTTCCCTGTTGTCCGCCTTCCGGATAGCTTATCTTATCTTTCCCATTTGGGCAATCAGGTGCTCGTACATTTGCCAGTATAGGTATTCTATCCTTTTCCCATGATTTAGATGCCTAATGCTATTCCAGGCTTACTTGAAGAGGGATAAATTCAGTGATTTGACTCAAGCTCAGTCCCCGCCATGGCCATAGGAAGAAAGATCAATAAATTCTACTTTGGGGCACCTTACGCACAAACCAGATCTGGTGAGACGCACTTTATTTGTTAACGCGGCTAGCCAAAAGCAGTGCTTTAGTTTAGGCGGGATCTTCCCCTTCCAGAACCAAACTAGCATTCTTTCGATAATTGAAGCCTTATCCAAGAAACCAGTGTAAAGAAGAACCTTCTGACTTCCCTCTTCGCCAAACCTGGAAGAAAAAGACATGATTGAGCTGTGTGATTCTGCCAGACAGCCTTTCTTTTTCGGAGTCTCTGCTCTCGTAGGTTCGGATGATGCAGACTTCGTGGTGAATCGCCCTGTAGTCACAGCTCCTTCAACCAACCGAAACAGTCTAGTTGAGTATCCCAACATTTTTTGTAAATCAACCCACCAGTTTGAGCTAGCGCGACTTGGCTCCATTCTTATGTTAGATTGAAGCCACTCCAACAAGGTGGTTTGTTTTTATTCCAACTCCACGAAAAAAGGAGTTTTTATTTGGCCTCCGATTGTGGTGGGCAAAAAGAAGAAAGACGCCTGCCCGCATGATGACTGGCTGGCGCTGTTTTCCGACCAGGTTGTGCGGCTGTCCTTATCTCAACAATTCTTCCAATAATTACTGCCACGTCCTCTTATCACTGAAACAGCGCCTATTCTCATTTAATTAAGGTTCTATGAGACCTGGCAAAGAAATAGAAAACAAGGCTCAACTTAGCCCAATCTGATGCCACCTCTTTTCGGAGAAGAGAGTCATTCCTTCACACACTCAGCCAAGCCATGGAAAGACGTTTTGGGGCAATTCTCCACCAGTTGAGATCTGTCCCCAATGTTTCCAAATTAGTCCCTTTTTTCTTTCCAGTCGAAGTAGCTTCTCTATAACCACCTTTGGCGGATAACGCAGGGAGAACAAGTGAATAGGCTATTTAATATATTATAGCTTGTGGGTATGTCAACATAATTATTTTTTGGCTCATAGATGACAGACGGTTCATCTCTGATTCCAGGCGCCGTTCATAGCACTTCTCTTCTTCCGAGAGGTGTGCGGTACTTACTAGCAGGGCTACTTCTTCCATGAACTCATTCCGGCAGTGATGTGTACGAGACCTCCAGACTTAGACACTCCATAAGCTGTAGCTCAAACTCCGTTGGATGGGGCTGTTTACCTTGGCTCCATTCGTACACCCTGAGAACCGTAATGGAACTTACTGCATCTATTTCTTCATGGTGTGCAACTAAGTCAATTCCTCTTGGAAGTCTGTTAAGACGATAGAAAACTGATAACAATTCTAGTGAGTTGTGGGACTTCTCACATTCACCCAAAGAACTCCTGAACAGCATTCACCCCTCAATAATCTGCCAACAGTGTCTAAAGAAATGGCTATTAAACCCATCTATCCCTGCAGCACTATCTGGAGATAAGTCATACACAGCCGCTCTGACCTCCTCCACTGTAATAGGGCGGATCATCATTATGCACATCAGAAAGAAGCCGAGGAATATAACTGGGTCTGAGACTCCGCATCTGTGTCACCATCATCCTGAAGGAGTGTAGAGAAAAAGTCCACAGCAGACTGCCCAATAGCCTGGGAATCCTCCAACCAGGTGCCCGTCGAGTCCTGCCATACGAGTAATAGAGAGCTTCGTCCTGCGAGCCTTCACAGAAGCATGGAAGAAGGTTTGGAACCCAACACAAGAAAGCGAACAGTGGACAAAACCAGAATCAAAAATGGTGCATTTCACTCGTTATAGGGCCGCGAGTACCTAGTGTTTGGGACCGTCCGCCAACTCATTAAAGATAACCCCTCCGCCACCATGAGGAAGAGGAGAGAAAGCAGTTATAGCGGATTGGGGGTTTTCAGACTAAGAATGCTAGTTTCTTCCTACCTACCCAAACTGGCACTATGAATCCAATCCCATCTACATAGATGTTCCTAGCCACGAGATGAGCTACTTAAATTCCTCTTACTGCCTTCTTTATTTACTACTTGGAGCATCGGGGCAGGTGGATAGAATCCCGTAAATCTTTCGAAAGGGACAAAACAAGATGGAAATAGTGAAAGAGAATGAAGACCAACTAGTTGAAGCAGTTGAATCCGATATTGGATCATCTTCTTCCTCCAAGATGGTGAAGAAAGAACAAAGGGAATGAAGGATCCGTAGGCTAATCTCTACTTATATAAATGAATGCGCGAGCACGGACGCAAAAGCAAAAGAACCCTTGGGCTATTAACATAGCGCCTTTTCCCACCTGTAAGTACACGAAAAAAGGGGCAGCGGATAATGAGAAAATTGTCGGAAAATCGGTCTTATGACTGGGCATTCCCTTCCTTAGCGCTTCACACTAAGCAAGTAAACTACCTTCCTGTATTGGGAGTTCTCTAAGGCAGGCTGCTTCCCTAAACCAATCCTGAACCCGCCCCCCTAACATAGTTAGAGGCCTCCCATTAATTAATTAAGAAGAAGAAGAAACCCGAGAAAAGGCCGGTTGATTCTCATCTCATAGTTAACCAGGAAAGACAAAGACCGATAACCATAACCGGGGCGCTATCTGTAGCTTGAGCCAACCAACCTTAACCTTTCGCTTGTTGCCTAAGACCTGAGCTTTCACTTGCTTTCGAACTCCTTCGTACCCTTACTTAATCCCATCTTATCGAATAGGAGAATAGTCAGAGTACAGCCCCTTACTCAACAGGGGGCGAAGAGCTCATATTCCAGAGGGTGAAGGCATTGAAAGAGGTGAACCGGGGACAGGTTAGTTACTTAATATTCTAGAAGTGGAGCACCCTGTATTTACTTAAAAGCTTGTCGGACTCAATCTATATCTATAGCACTAGCTAGCCTGCTTCTGAATTACATCCATCCTTAGTCAAAGAGGGAGTGCCCGATGTGAGTCAAAGAGAGTGGTACAGTCACTACACGTTGTTAGCTGTCCCCATGCCGGCTTCCCTAATCAGAATTCATCCCAATCTTTCTGAAGGCGAGTGGTGAAAGAGAAACTTCGAAAAGTACGATCTCAATTACATCGATCCTCTATCTGTCCCTAGTTGTTCGCAGGTGAATGATAAACTGGTAATCCAAGTCGGAAGCCCTCAACAGGCAAACGGTCCTCACCTCATCAATAAATATAGTAGGCCACGTTGTGAGCGCATAAACTCATTTTCTCACGGTAAAAAACGGGTAGTAGCTCTTCACGTCAGATGGTTGAAAAAGGGGTTATTGATACCGGCTTTATAACTCGTTTTAGCTCTGGACAAAAGATGGGAAAGAGGGAGTCAGAACAAAAATAGGACTATTTAGAATAATGAATGCTCCACCGCGATTACTGAGGGTCAGATCGAAGAAGTCCTTTCTTCGTACTCATGCTAGGTCATCGGATAGTAAGGATGGATGTAATTCAGAAGTCAAGAACAAGAAAAACTCATGCGAAGGTTAGACTAAAAGAAACTTTCCCGTCCTGCATATATTAGCAATGCTCTATTCCCAATGCTGACAAGAACACGCGTTGCAACTAGTAGAGTAGATTCCCGAGATCGCTGTCATTCCTGCTGATCTAGCTTCGTATTCTCGCCACTCCGGGGCATAAGATAAGAGCAATCCAGAGGACTCCCAATTCCAAAAAGTAGCTATCAATTAAACCAACCCTTCTTCATTAAAAGAGGCAAGCGGATTTTCTTTATTTATTGTACTAGTTCCCGAAACACCTGATGTGATGACCGCAAATGTATCCCGACTCGCTGAGAGTGAAACAGCCGACCTTTCTATAGATTTTATATACGTAATTTGTCGGACAAATGGCGGCATTCGGGAATGGGAAAGAATTAGTTAGCTCTCGGATTTACCAGCCGGACAAAAGTACCAAGGTGATTGATTGTACGATTTGGTATAAGGGCCCCCTTGTTATGAAGGTGACTCGCGCAGCCAGCTGACTCCTTTTCATTTCAATAGAAAGAAATCGAAGAACCAAAAAACGGGGCATCCCGGCCTAAAGTTCTTAACTCACTCGTGCCTTCTTTGCTTTGCCAAATTATGCTAACAACCGAGCGATGGGAAATCTCAACTTGCATCCGGTCAATGGATACCTATCTATTCCTGACTTAAGGAAGCCTTCGGGGATCTTCTCCTTTGGTTTTGTAATTAACCAGCAGGCAGAGCAACTGTAGCTGTCGGCACTCACTATTGTTGTCGCAAAGAAGGGAGGAACCTTTTTATTAGTATCTTCCGAATTTGCCCGGGTCTAAGGACCCATCCCACTTTCTCAGTTGAAGACGGACTCTTTCGCCTTTGCGCATGGCACCACTTTCAATTATTTGTCTGCTGCTGTCAGAGAGATGAAAGAAAGCATATCTTTTCTCTAAAATAAAAACCCATTTCAAGAGAACAAGTGTCTTCCGTCTAGCATCTATCACTATTATATGACAGTGCCCTAAGAGCAAGTTCAACACGGCTCTCCTCTGTAAATGGGGCTATCCACTAATAGGGCGGCAGTCTCTTGAGCCTTCTTGCAGACCATTGAAACTGCGGATGGCCTACAAGATCTCACTCCTGAGAGAAAGCATTGAAGCTCCTCTCACTCGCTAGTGAGCTTGTTAAACCCTCTTTCTAGACTCTCCTGAGCTGATACTTTGCCAATGGTTTGTGCAACAGGGGTAGCGAATGCCCATTTTCTCATTCGCTCCTAGCAAAAAGGCCAGCTTGCAATTTCTTTTTCTCTTTGAAGAGATGTCGCAATGGAGGATGAGAGGCCGGCTGGAGCCACTTTGCTTGGTTACTTAACTCGAATACACTCGCTATTAGGATAGGGTAGGATCCTCGTTCTCTGAGACAGGATCTATTTGACCAAGAGTGGCTTACCGCAGGGTTTTCTTTTCCGACTTGGTGGTTGAAAAGGGAATAATTGTACGAAGCAATATTCATATTCGACACTTGGTGCTCTGCCTGAAAATACGATAATTGAGGACCTTTTCTTAATACATGAGGGTTTTGTTAACCGCTGCTATCAGCAATTTGACCGCTCTTCACCAGTCATCGAAGGGTTTGTGTGAATAATAGAATCTTCATCTGGCCATATGCCTTTTACTCCTATGCTTATAGGGATCCTCGGCTCGACGTAGTTGATTAAGTCCTTTCGTTTAGCCTGTGAATGATCCAGGAGCGCTTTTCGGTGGGCAACGGAAGCTATCAGCCTGTGAAGATGGAGGAGGCTATGTATGAGCATGTGGAAGATTGGCTTTCTTCTTGTAGAGAGATTTTAACATATCTGAGTTCCAGATGCATAGATCACCAACTCCTTCGGCAACAGCAGCTTTCTTTCTAGCGATTCACTTCTTGCCCAAGGGCGGGCTGGGCTGGTTCTTGATCAAAGACCGCTCTATCTGCTTGCTGAATGCACAGTCCCAGAATAGGTGCTGCTCATCTTCCGGATCTTATTAGGGAATTCGCACTCGCTGTATGTAACAGAACTTGATGGGGGAGCTCTTTACAGTGGGGGATTCTAGGCTGGCTAGGGATTATTCAAAGCAGCTGGAAAACTATCCACGTTCCAAAAAATGTCTTGAACCACCACCGGGTTATGCCTTGCCTTCTGGGGATCGAACCATGATGTGTGAGGCAATTATTAGCGCCTGAAGTACATGATCTTCGCTCTTCACGGGTAGGGGGGTGACGTTACAAATAGATTGGAGGTACACACTGCTCAGGATGGATGCAATTCAGAGAAGATTTTCCTCTCTTATCAAGAGTAGGTATTGAGGGCGAGAAGACAATTCTTGATTAGTGTTCTCTTTCGGGATGCCGAAGTTAGGTTCCAGTCCCGCATATTCAGCCTACAAATCTTTCTTATTAAAGAATTCGGGACGTTAAGCCTCGATACTCGTCCATTCAGCGTCAGTATCCCTTCACACCCGAGATGCTCACAACTAGAGTCAGGCGCAGGAGAGAAGGTCGAAGGCTTGCAGGCTGTTTTGATGTGGTATGGCAATGAATTGAGCGGTGTTTTGAGTACCCCATAAAAAGTGGCACTGGAAGATGAACCCAAAGAAGTGAGTAAGGCATCCTAATTTTTAACTACAAGAAGAGGATGGATGTAATTCAGAAATTGCATCTTTTTGACAACCATGAAATATGAGCTAGTGCGGGAAATCTGACAAAGCTATTGTTTACTACCACCGGGTTTGGCACATTCCCCCCCGAAAAAGCCAGTGTTTGATAGATTCGTACTAGCATCAGAAAGCAGTACAGAATAGGGTTATCTCATCCGCGAATTTCGCAAAAAAGGCGCTTGGTGACGATGTTGGGTGTCTTGATAGATCAATATTTAAGGAATTAGATGGAGTTCTTGACTCGCTAAGACATCATGAAGGTCATCCATAGTATTGAAACAAGCTTTATTTCAGCAAGTTTCTAGTTCGTGGTGAGGTATAATAAGCTTTTCTTTGTTTTCAACGCCTCCTCCAAACCCCCGGCAAGACTATCGGCATACTACTCTTACAACAGTAAAAGAATTTTTATTTGAAGAGAAAGACAATTGATAGAATGTGGACTTCAAGTTGGCTCGAGAGGGCTGTCCGTTCCTGAACGCTTTGCTTGAATGATTCCTTGAGCATATTTGACTATCCGGGAGCTGGGGCTTCAAAGCTTGACTAAGAAGGATGGCTTCAACCAAAAAGTCGAAGAGAAATGGTTTTTAAAGGGATCGAGAGAAAAGCAACTTTGCTCTTCAACAGGAGAGCTCCCGTATACATGAGGTGCTAATCTCCGTTCTTTTATGAAATCTTCCCTTTCTCAATTTTACATTTATTCAAAAGAATGATCCCCATTCCCATATAATTGTAGCATTCTGGATTACATACATTCGTTTGGTGCGAATGTTCCAATCCTATCTCAATTCCCTAACCCTGAAGCATTTAGCAAACTCAGCAGAAGCGATCAAGGGCATTTGTCCGCAATCTGGTCTCTGGCTGCAGTTTCAAGTACTTCCATAGAAGAGCAAGAGTTCTCTTACGATATTTGGCCGCAGAGTTCCCCTTCCCAAGTGTTAGCATTGTTTTCTTAAGAAAGACTATTACTAGTGGCAAGCAGTTGATAATAGAGTGGAGAACTTCGCTCTCTAAAGCCTGATTATTAACTCACGACCTCCCCCTATGCTTTTCAATTATTGATACACACACCAGACTTAGAATTCAATGCGCCTCAATCACAATCTTACTGGAATGATGTTCAGTACTCGATGATGAATCTCCAAATAGCAGCAATAGGAATCTTTCAGAGATGTTTGAGTTTTAATCAAGAGACACACCTTCAGTTCGCAGACGACATAAAAGATAAGAAGAGTCATTTTAATCTGCCTCAGCTCTATATATTTTCTCTTTCCGATAGCACAGAGGTTGGGCTCAGGACCTCTTGCACGGACCCTCCGTGTCAATGTGACTGTGTCTGCTACCTACTGCACAGTTCAAGCAGTCAGCCTGATTCTACAAGGTCTTAAAGAGCCAGCTTGTCTCATTATTGCCGAGATAATGGCCTGCTTCTTCACATTCACCGCGCAATGCATGCAGTTATTGATAGACAGAAGAATCATGGTATACCATAACCTCGATGGTTATGTAGCTTCTACTGTTCTTTTGTTGTAGACGATGAACCGATTGGAAAGGTCACGGAAGTGGAACGGGCGGACAGTTTCGTTTGAAAAGCTTATTCCGGGCTTCTGCTTCTAGATTGCCTTATTTTCATTTGTTGAAATCCGCCTCTATGTATATGTAGTGGTCCTCTTCCTTTATATATTGGATCGATGGAAAGACAACTGTCTTTGAACCCTTATTCATAGGCTACCGAGGGCGCGCTATTGAACCTCTCGGTAAGGTCAAGTGGCATTCCGGTACTGACCTAATCAACTGTTAGATCTCCGGACTAGGAGAAAAAGATCGGCAATTACATAGCGCCTTCTCTCTTCATTCTTGTAATAGAATAAATTAAAGTTTCCATACTCTAGTAAGGCTTTTCACGAGCCATCTATGATTGGATACCTCTTACAGTACAGGATCTAGGAGGAGGAATAGGACAGGCTTATGACTCACCTCATGATCGTACTCCCTCCCGACCCTTAACCAAGAGCTTCAAAGATCTTGTGGCAGTGAAAGCATCCCATGTCCATAGTCGTAGCCGCCGACAACTTCGCTATATCATCCCTTTTGCGTGAGTCTCTGTTTTCAGAACAAATGCTGGCACATACGGGAGCAGTTCTTGGAAGAGTGCCCGTGAGGATCGGTTCTGGAGAAGTCGCCACGCAAAACGTTCCTCCAATTCATGCCATAAAGTGGTGATTGGGAGAAGACCTCTCCCTCTGACCTTTCTGTATCTATATGGTGGCAGCCGAGGTTCTCACCCTATCTTCTATGTCCGGGAAAGACAAACTCAATACCGAAATACAGTCGGGAATGGGAATTCAATGTTCGACCAAGAGGAGGGCAAGGCTAAGGTAATCTTATCTTAACTACTTGACTCTTATTCTCAACCTGTATGTTACACTAGTTGAAAAGAGGGGAGTGATTAGTAGTCGATAGGCAAGAGCTCGAGCACGATAGTCAGTAAAGGTAAACATCTTCTTATCTAAGCTGACCCGCGATGCTGATTGGGCAGGAAATCAGAGATTGACATCGTTCAGCGTTGACAAGGAGCCTGAATGAAGAAATGGAAAATCTTCATCTCTTTTCGCCGTGATTGAGCCGGATGGATGTTCAAACGTCTAGTATTACCCGACTGTTTACATGGACTCTTCTTGTTCGTAAGGGTTTTATGAGGCCTGGCGACGGCAACGTCGAATCAAAAACGAATGGGATTCTAGAAATTCTGAATTAGATCCAAGCGAGCCTAACGGCCTCGAAATGCTTCCTCTGCTTCCGGTGGTGGGACAGGCGGGAGGGGGTCATCAAGAAAGAGCGGATGGACATAGAAAGAAGCAAGTAGATTTCTATTCTCCCTAACTTGATATGGCAAAAGTGGTGGCCGGGGGAACTATCAGTCCGTTGTGACAGGTCGTTGTACTAACCAATAGGAAGAGATTTCTCTTGTCTCCGCTCTCAAAAAACGCATTCGACAACGTCTCTTGAGCCTCGTTCGCCCAGGTCAGATGCTTCCGCGTCATTTCCGGAAATGGAGCTCCACTTGCCAACTGCCTTTTTGAATGAGAGACGGGTTCATGTCAGGTAGTGAAAAAAAAGAACGCATTGCCGTCCGTCCCAAATTTCTATTGGGGAGACTTTAAGGCTTTTGAATCTTAAAAGCAAAATAATTCAAAGCGGGGGTGAGCCGGCAAACCGTCTTTCTATCTGACAGAAGCCAGCCAAAAGGAATATGGAAAGGCCTAGAAATGCAATTTGATGGGCTTTCTTTAGTTGCCCATTCTTTACTCAATCTCTTACATAAATGGCTACCCAAGACCAAGGAGCAGCAGCATAGCGCCTCTCCTAAGTTCATAGCTTTTCGTCTCTCAGCAAGCGCTTCGTTTTGAAAGAGACGAGTCTTGTCTCTCTACCCGGAAGTGGGAAAGGGGACATTTTCTCATATTGCAAGAAAACGGGGGGGTGTGACAATTACATAAGTTATGGTAAGGAGATCTCTGACCATCCCATTCCTAGAAGAATGTCTTTTACAATTCGAACTCCTACGGACCTTTCACATCGAGAAAGCCCCCCTCAGAAATAATGGCCTCCATGTGGACACCTCGCTCCGCTAGGTGAGTTTTCTAGTTGGCTATGTTGTGGAAAGTAAAACCTTCTCTTCCCCCCAGCTTTTCGATGTCCATCATCGGGCAGAGTCCTTTGGGTCGGTCGAAGTGATAGCTGAATAATACCCCGTAAGTTTAAGTTGAACGCTTTACTTGAAGCGTTCCATTTATTACATCTAGTTATTGATTACTTTCTCTCCCCTTAACAGGGAAATCCCATTTCTTACTTGCCCTGACTTTACCTCTTATCTCTGAGCCCCTAGAACGTCCATCTCAGCTGCAGTAAGCAACTTTCTCGGCTCAACTCCTCCCATTCCCCTTTCTGAAAAAGACTTCTTTCCCTGATCCATAAACACCAAGTTAGCAGGTCTTGATGCGAATCGATATATTATAAAAGGCAAAAGCCCCTCACAACTCTTTAAATGAAATGCGAAGTCCGAGATAACAAGTCTTCTCTTGGAGTGTTTCGGTTTTCCGCAATGCATAGATTCTATATTCCTAAGCCAAATAAATAAACCAGGCGTTATGTAATTGCCCAATCACTCTCTACCCTATGCCAAGGATAGAATCGTTATGGATGCGATCCCCCAGGTCGCCGAATGAGTTATTTTATTGTCTGGCATTTTCCGTGATTGTTAATATGGCTTTTGTTAGGATTTACTAAGTCAAAGCTTACTGACCGCCAAAGTGAAGGGCATTTTCCTTCTTTCTGAATTACATCCATCCTCTGCTGCATACCTGTTAAATGTGGTGGGATTGCTCTGTTCTGATGGTCCAGTAATTGCATTGAAGTCTCCAACGAATGCAATAGGACTGGAAGCATTTCCAGCTGTTGATCTCATCACTTCCTAAAGCTCCTGCCTTTCTTTTCTTTGTAATTTAGCATAAACACAGCCAAAATTGACTTTAGAGCTAATAGCATCTATAGATAATTCAATTAAAACTAACTGATCAGTGTCCAGCTGCAGGAGATGCGTGTGGACCAGAATATCCATATTGTACCTAGGTCATTAGTGTAACTCTCACTCATTTGTAATTGTCTCCTAATTTTATCCAAATTACTTTTATTGATCATTGGCTCGGTTAGAATTAACAGTTCTAGTTTATGCAGTTTTATTAACTTCTTGATCCTAATAAGTGTTGCTTTATCTCTTAAACCTCTAGCGTTCAAATAGAAAGCTTTAAGCATGCTTGAACAAATTGAATTTAAGTCAAAAAGAATCTGAACTTACTGCCCTTGTTTAGGAAGCTTGTATTGATCTGCTGTCTTCTCAGGTTCCTGCTTCCTAGGCCTTCCTCTTCCCCGTTTGACTTGAGCAGGTTCTTTTGGTAAGTCAGTTCTTTCTTCTAATACTTCTTTCCCTGTCTGCTCTGATCAATTTGCAGGATATTGTACTGATAGATCATCTAATCCTTGCTCCGCTTCTGTGATCTTAGTTAAGTCTTCGTTCATTTGCCAAGTTGTAGCGTCTGTTGAGTCCTCCTTTTGAGTTATTTCTACCCCTGGTGAGTTCTGCTGTTCTTCAGAAGTCCTCTTTAGCATTTTACTTCTCAATTACATCGATCCTCTTCTTTTCAGCTTTCTCCATTACCTTCTTCATAATGCTACTGATCTGCTTCTATATTTCCTCCATTATAGCTTTGTCCTCAGCCTTCTTTTGATCTTCCAATTGCTTGCTCTGATGCTTTTCTAACACACATGGCTGATTATCTGGCTCTTCATCTAAATGTGCAGCTGGACTGTTATCTTTCTCTAATTCCATGCCTCTTGACTTGTGCCTATCTGATCATTTTACTCTTCGTTTTCTTGCTCTTCCAAGACAGTAAATCCATTTCTTGAGGCAAAAGGACTCTCAACAACAGCAATCTCTACTTCACTTTTCTTCCCTCCAGTCTCACTTATTTGTTCTGCCTTTTCTGACTCCCATCAGATTTATTTTTTTCAGTTTGGTTTCTTGCTGCTACACTTACTTGATGAGTTACATTTCCCAAACCTGCTCCAGATTCCACCATATTTGCTGTTTTACTTGGGCCTGCAGTGTTGGAAGTATCCACCAATCTGTTGGCATATAAACCTTCTTTTCCTTTCTTACTTATTTGATCCACCTTCCCAACCTTACCTGCAACTCCTGTAGATTTGGATGCAATACTTTACATGTGCCTATTTCATGCCCCTGTCTATAACAATGAGAACAATAACTTGGGCATTTTTCATACAAAACCTCATGCCATTTTCCTTCACTGTAATCCTCCTTTCCAATCCACACACTTTCGACCCTCGGTTTCAATAGAGAAATTTCAACACATACCCTGGCTAAATTTGGACGAGTAAGGTTGAGGGTTGCTGAATCAATTCTGTGTACCCACATTGTTTGCAATCGAGAGAATGCCCTGCATAGTGTAGTAATGTAATGGTAAAAGGGGCAAAGCAATCCAGACAGATGCAATTGATGTTTCCCTATCCGGATGGAAGTCCGGTGTCCATTTAAATTAAATGTGCGCATTGCAAATCGATTAACACTCCGAGATTCTCTAGACATCATGCGATTGTAATCATCATCATGAGTGAGTTTTATCAGCAAATGTTTGTTATCTATGATGCCAAGAGTATAATCGGATTTTAGCATGAGACTAGTGAAAAACTTCTTAATATCTGCAAACAGAGGTCTCCTATGAGAAAATTTCCGATCAGAGCAAACTTTAAGGGCTTACAGAGTTTCTTGATCTCCTCATCGCTGAAGAAGACCGCCGGAGCTCCCTTGTAGAAGGCCTTTTCTTTGATCGGAAAAAGTGGCGCTCTCTGCTGATGTAGAATAGACG
>JAOYMZ010043127.1:0-14962 GCA_025802335.1 Pinguicula primuliflora | reverse complement strand
CCAAGTCCCAAGATCCTCTCCCCATCAGTCACCACAATTACCTGAATATTTCTCTCTGGCCAGTTTCTCAATACCTCTCGGATTCCTTCCCCTGCAAAAATGCAAAAATTCTGAGCTACAATGTGACAATAAATCTACAAGCAGTACAGTTAGCCAGAGAAAGCATACTTTTCTTTCAGGCTGATAAAAAGACCCTGTGGCTGTCTCATTCTCGGTAAAGGCGAGGCCTTTGTTGTAATGAGGATCACGCACCAAGGGATATCCACTATAAACAAAGAAGAAGAAACAGAAAACTGCATAAATGTGAAGCAGCTAAGGTGTGGAAGAGAAGAATGCCACAAGTCATCAATGCTGCCAGACGCCCAATTTTAGTAAGTATGCAGATACACAAAGGATGACCAGCCAAGCACCACTAAGCAGAAATTGCCCGGACTGAGGAAGAACGGGATTGCAGAATCCCGTCCTTACCAAGCCCGAGCGCAATTAATTAGGTCATTAGGAGTATTAATTATGCCAGGGCTTGCCAAGAACGGGATGCCAAAATCCCGTTTTTCGGAAGCCCGGGCTATACGCCCGTTGTTGCCAAGTCCGGGCAGTGGCAAATTCAAAAAAACGGCGATACTTTGTGGCTTTAGAAAAAATTTGCCGAATTTTGAGTGAGGTATTTATGATTTTAATTATGTTTATAAATACTTTTTAAATTAAAATAAGTGTAAAGTATTAGTGTTTTTTCTTTTTTTTAGAACTTTTCTCTTCTTAAAAATAAGAATCTCATGAGATGAAGCACGATATTTTTCTAATAATATACTAATATAAACATTTTTTATGATCAAATTAACCTTAACTGATATATTTTAATTAAATAGATAAAAGTTATTTTAGTAATTTAATGTTATGTTTGTTATTTATAATTAAAATAAAATTTTAAATGATTATTTTTAAACACTTGCCAAAAACACTACACGTTCAAAAAATAAGAAGAAGTAATAGCAGAAGTATTAGAATAGTAGTAGTACTTCTGCATAAAACGGGCCTTAAGTGTTGGTAGTTTTGTTAGACTGTGTTAAGTCGCGTTTTGTATTGCAAAGTTGCTGGAGGACTAGGAGAAAATTTGTTGTATATATTTGGCAATGTACTGTATTTTGAGACAGTTAAGAAATATCAGACATTTGTTTTTGGTAGGTAATATAATTGTATTAATGTAAGCTATATACATATTTGCACACCCCTTCTTGAGCTTAGCTTGCTCTTGTATGTTACATGCAATTCATTGGGTCATTACACCATTCACCGAAGCCATACACTAAGCCCACTTGCCCAAACACTCTTAGAAGCAGCCAGGAATTTATTTGGGTCATTTCCAGAGCCCGAGAACTGATAGGAATTTCTTACTGGTAGACCGCTGCATTCCTCGTCCTCCAGATCGTCCAAAGCAACTGTTCCCATACCACTGGTCAGATTGCGCGAAGCTTTGGAGGGAAGCTATGGTCCTGTGCATATGTAAGGATCGCCCGTAGAGATGTTGGCAAAATTTGGGGAAGTCGAAGCCAGCTCAAACATCTCTTCCATATATCTTGGGTCTGTCGGCAAAGAACAAATAAATGTTCTACTGATTCGTGTTCTTCCAAGCAAAGTGGGCAGAGGATACTGTCAAGCACAACACCTCGTTTAGCTAGATTGTCAATCGTTGGCACTCGATTCTGAATTGCTCTACAGCAGAAGGCACTAATTTTCGAAGGTATGATTTTGTTCCACACTGATGAAATTTGGGTATCCAATTCTTCCGTAGACCACCATTCCTGCATAATCTGACTGTAAATCAATGCTGTTGGATATTTCAGGATGCTGGTGTTCGCCATTGCCAAAAGTCATTTGCATTCGAGCTTGGTGGTACAGAATTGAGTTTTTCCATCAGAGTCTATAGTTGAGCTTGTTCTTCATCAGAATGTGGATTGGACCAAATCCAATTCCATTGCCAGAATCCCCAGGTTTGATCATACCATCCTTTCTCTACTATATAAATATCTTTATCTGCTGCATTAGAATATAATGAGGGATATTCTGTAGCCAATGTATTACTTCCCATCCATCGATCCTGCTAAAATCTGGTAGATCTCCCATTACAAACTTGCTTAGATAGGTTCTATTGAAACCATTCGTAGAAAACATCCAATTTTTGATGTCACGCCACCATATAGAGTCATGTTGTGAGATGTGGGTATTTGTGATATCTATATGACCATACAGCTGATAGAGCTGATAGAGTCTGACTCCACAAAGAAATATCAGACATTTACTCCAACTGTTACCTGTCTTTCCTTCTTCTATCTCTCGAACCTTCCTCTGAAATTCTTCCTTCACAATTCTTCTCTCTCCTTAGCTACATTCCTCCTGAAATCGGTCTTACGACAGTCTTCTCTTTGGTTACGGAAGAAATGGAAAGAAGATACGAAGATATTGAGAGAGTCGCACAGGGCATTTGAAGAAATTTGAAGCAGATATTGAGAGAAGTTGTGGTGAGGGAGAACAACTAAAGTGGATGGCAGGGCAAAATTTTAGGTGACGGGGCGAAATTTCTGGCGTGCTAACCTGACATAATTTTAAAGTTTTCTGCTAACATGGACCACTATATTTTAATATCTTATATCCTATATCCTATATACTATTAAATTTGACTCAGCGTTACCGTCCCCGTCAACTAACGGCAGGAATTTGTGGTCTAACCACGGTTCGCTCCCACTAACCATGGTTCGATCCCACTGTTCTGTTTTTTTTTGTGAGTTGTTGTTCATCGACGCTTCTGGACGTTTTCCGAATGATAACCATTTGCTGGGACACAAATCTTCCGCCGCTCTTTCTTGGGCTGCCTTCCCCACGGATTCCACCCTTTTTTCTTCGGCTCCGTAGGTTTTGCTTGCTTTCCCCTTTCATCTTCGATTTCCATTCCATCTTCGATTTCCCTTTCATCTTCTATTCCTCTGTTCACTTTTGATTTTTTTTGTGTTCCATCTTCGATTTCGTTTACACCTGCAAGTGCAATTTTGTTTATTGTGTGATTTTGCATACTGTGGTTTTCCTGTTCTTCCTGCATTTCCTGTTTTCCTATTCTGGGTAGCGTTCCTATTGTGGGTGAGTAAATCTAAATCTATAGATTGATTTCATTTTTTCCTGTTTCCCTCTTCTGGATAGCGTTCCTACTGTGGGTGAGTAAATCTAAATATATAGTTATTTTTCATTTGTTTGCCTACTGTGGACGCTTAATAGATTTTGTTTTGTTGACTGGGGTATTGAGTGTAGTGGTGTTGATTGTTTACTAAATTTTTGTGTTGTTTCTTAGTGTTTGTTTTGATCACAACTCATGACACATGCGTCTCTATGCCGTTAACTCATCAAGTAGACACATGCCGTTAACTCATTAAGTTGTTAGAACATATATCTTAAGCTATTTTAGTTGTATTCTTGCAGCAATAAATAATCTTCAGCTATTTTAGTGGTGTTCTTACACTTCATTCTTAGTGTAATTTGTGTTATTGCAGCAATAAATAATCATCAAGACTTTTCACACCATCCTTAGTCTAATTTTAAGGTTTATAGTTTTGATTTTTTTATAGCTTTTTTTAGGTAGGTAAATTTTTTTTTAATTTAAAATTTTGTAATAAAAATGCATTTATTAAAAAATAGCAAAAAAAGGTAATATTTTTAGATGACTTACAACTCTATTAAAGAGGAATTGACTTATTAATTATTAGAATCACAATTACATTCTTAGGTCCGGATTCAAATTCTCTTGGTGATATTACATTACCTAAAAAAAAGTGATCACAACTCTACCATATTGAACTAACAATGGGTGCTGATTTCCAATGTAAGAATCAGATTTTGGCCCCAATAATCTTTGTGAGAGTTTACTCGCAATTGTTTCAATCTTCTTGCTTATTCTTTGTGTACCCTTGCAACTGCTTCAGTCTTCTTGCTTATTCTTTGTGTGCTCTTGGTTATCAGACTTTACCGCAACACGACTGCTTTGTGAATTTCCAGTATTTGAGTTTACTCATTTGCTCATCCTTCACTTATCTGTTCACCTTTTTGCTCATCCAGCTCAAATGCCCCAAAAAAACCGGCGGTCCATCAGATCCCTGCTTCTCATTCGGGGTTCAACTTGCCGGAAATAAGGTCAAGTGCAAATGTTGTGACCGAGTTTTTTCATCCATTACTAATTGTAAGTACCACCTTTTGGCGATTTGCCAACGTGTTAGACCCTGCAAAAATGTTTTGTTCATAATGGCATATGCCATGTTTTGTTCGTCCAGCATTTCATCAACAACTTTTTCTAGCATGTTTCCAATGCCATGGGTTTTCTTCATTTCAGAAGTTAGGATTTGTCTTCCTTCACCTTTCCAGATTTTTAGACATTCTGTGGCCAAGCTTCAACGGGCTACACAATGCTTTTTTGGACTTGGTGGTCTTTTTATTTTGGGTTTGCAATCTATTTTATCTTCCTAGCCTTTGGTTTTTACATAATGAATACTATTTTTTGTACAGTCAGGGACTTCCAAAGTACGATCGAGTCACTCGAAGCACATATATGTTTTGATTTGCAGAGGTTATTTGCATAAATCATGTCTCTCATTTGGGATTTGTTTTTCTTTATTCGTTGTCAAACTTCAGTATTTGGATGCATTTTATTTCCTGTATGAAGGAAACTGAGGGAGATATACTGCTCTTGCTTTCGGATTTAGTTTCATTCAGAAAAAAAAAGATGATTGCTTTGTATTCAGCATATGGACTGTAGTGAGGTTGGACACTAAAACATCTTCTGAAATGCTCACGTAGCAGATGCACGGTTCCAACTGGGTACAAAGTTGATTTCAAAGCCAAATTGTATTTGTTGTACTTTTGAAAACTTCTCTCAAATAATCTCAATACTTTGATTAGTCATGACACCTGGAGTTAGTGAACTTATTAAGCTATGT
Organism: Pinguicula primuliflora; assembly: GCA_025802335.1. Lineage (NCBI taxonomy): Eukaryota > Viridiplantae > Streptophyta > Magnoliopsida > Lamiales > Lentibulariaceae > Pinguicula > Pinguicula primuliflora. The sequence continues at coordinate 9,989 of JAOYMZ010043127.1, read as the reverse complement.
ATTGTATCTTCAGTTGCTTAACTTAATACTTAGTTTCAAGGTCATGTATTGTTTGTGCCCTTTCAATTAACCAGTAAGCAACTTGGTTAATTGAACAATTTTTTTTCAAACTTCCGTTCAGTGTCGTGGCTTCAGCCACGGGTTATATCTCAACACTGCCTGCTCTCAAACCCTCCAAAACGACAATTGCAGAACCCTTCTGCAGCAGAATTTGTTGTCCGCGCTGTGTGCATCACCGCCAAGCAAAAACCCTCCAATCAACACGTGGTGGCCAAAAAGAGTTGACTGTTGGGGCTGGTAGTTAGGGAGACTGTTCTGGGACTTTTTGGGGTGTCCTTGGTGCATATATTCTGTATTGTTTTCATCTACTTTTTATTCTGTATTCTGTATTTTTTGGGGGGACCTTTTGTTTTGTATATTCTGTTGTTGGGTGTTACTTCGAACTTGCTTTTGTTAATTTCCCTACTTTTTTATGCAGCCATTTTCCACCTAAAGCCTTTCTGCAATAATTCAAAGGTGTGTACCAGATTTGTTATGAGCATTTTTTTGGTTCATAGATGTGGAAATATAAGTGTGATTATGTTCTTGGTCGAAGTTGTTTGTGCTGTTACATTCCAAAGCATTTTTTGTGTATTCGGTTTTGGTATCCCAACCATGGTTTTTCCTTCATGGCTTAATCTACAGTATTTTTTTTTGGTATAAAATTTCTTTTCTTTTCGGTACTTCATTAGGATTCTTTTCTTTTGGCTATTGGATACCTCATGACGAATCTGGCAACAATAGGGGAGACGCGGCGTATAGGAATATCAGTTAAGTAAAAAAGGTTTGGTAGGACAGTCCGAAAATCATGTTTACTATTGAACCTTCATTTTCATAAATTTCCTATTTTCAATCTAATGTTTCTACATTCTTCTCTTGCTCTTTACCATTCCATGCAATTCACAGACAATACAATCAGAATGACGTAATGCAGATTTTGCATATATTATTTGTTGATATGTGCAATTTCATGTTGCTTTCTGATTTTGCTTTTTTTCCATACTACCAGACACATGTGTTGTTTCATATGCAAAATTTTGGTAGCTGAGCCTTCTGAAACATATTGCATTATCCTTTACTATTTAATATTGCATCACCCTTTACTATTTAATTAAAGTTACCTATGCTTGATTTCATCATCAGATAAATGCATGCCCACCGTGTTGGTCGTCCAGATGATGCCTGTTGGGAGTACGGCACCTGAACAAGCAACCGATCGATTGAGTGCAACTTCTGCCATCGAGTAATTTCTTACATAACAAATTTCAAGTACCACCTCGCATCCTTGAACCAGCATCGTATAAAACCATGTGTCAATTCCCCGCCTTCCATCGCGTCGGTTGTCCGACACTTAATTCAGAGCAAGGTCTCAGCTTCATCTAGTGCATCGCGTTTCTGCATGTTTTCCGTAAATGGTACGAAACTCATTTTTTAGTACTGCAACCAATAGGCACCCCGAGACGTGCTGCCGATGACCAACATTGCCACGGAGGGCACCCCTGATCAAGAACATCGGCACCCCGGGGGCTCAGTTCAGCCATCTGTAAATTCGCTGCTGCGGGTCACTTCTGAATCACTACCGTCTTTGGTAAGCTTATTGTGTAACTGTACTGACGTCGATGTCTATCCCTGCATGCACTAATAACAAAAGTATTCATGCACACACCAATTCCCCTACATGACACTACCAGCAATGACCAAGTGCCCACCCCCGCACAAACGCTGCCTGACAAAGCTGCAAGGCACAGACAGCTCTCTTAAAAAAAAGACACATGTTGCAGACAGCTGAACCACTGGTAACATATGCTCAAGCATTTTGTTTTTTTGCACGCACCTTACTTACCTTTTGCGTTCTGTTTCCCGCTGACTAAATGTACACTGTGCATTATGCAGGTCCAGCCTGCAGCCAGCGCCAGCAGAACCCTAGTTACCATACCTCAGCCCCACGAACCAGAGGTCAGCACCTCCTGAGATGCATGTACGGTTAGCCTTCTGCCGTAAACTTACTTCTACCTATTGCATTGCAGATTGCAGGACCACCACTTTCACCTGATGCATCTGCACTTTTGGATACTGAACGCCAGCTCGCCGTCTACCTTTGTAAACGGCCCATGGTATCCACCGCGCCCAGCAGGGTATGCAACCTAAAGATGTCCTTTGCTTATATCTGCGAACGTAGAGAACCTAATCCTGTATATGTGCAGGTCGTTTGCACTCGGAACCAAAGCACAAACCTCTGTCAAGGCACTTCCACATCAACTGAGCCTACTTGTGTAAGCTACTTAACAACCGAACATCACTCCTACCCCGCCTGCTACTTACGCCATTGCTTTCCTGTTAATAGGACCATATGCCGGTGTGTAGTCTTGCCCGTACGAGCCCAGAACGAACATTTGCTGGACCCCTTCAACCACCCATGCGTCGGGTGATCTCGATACCCCTGTTCGTACCTAATTTATTACAATATTTAGTCACTGCGTATGCTCATACTTACGTACCTCCTTTGTATTGTAAATATTAGGTGACCCCCCATGCTGCAGCGGACTTGCTGTGTAATTCAGCCCGCCACTCTCTAGGACCAATGACAATACCTTGCAGATCTTGCGGGGCTCTTCGTTGGCTCGATGAAAGGCTGGCACATAGTTCCAAATTTAACCCTACTTTCGGAAACTACTGCCTCGATGGAACGATCCGGCTCAACCTCCTTCAGCCTCCACCCCTGTCTCTACTCAAGTTGTACGAGAACTTGGATTCAGTGTCGACATCCTTCCGTGAAAATATACGAGCATACAACTCTGCACTTGCTTTCACTAGTCTTGGTACCCAGTTCGGACCGGTTGTGCACTCTCGCAGGGGGCCTCAGACTTTTATCTTGCACGGGCAGCTTCACCACCGGCTCAGCCCTCGTCAGCCTGCCCCATCAGCGGCTCCCACGTATGCCCAACTATACATATAGGATCCATCTTATGCTACAGCCGTCCGCTCCAGTCGAAATGAGGGATGCAGAGCAGATGTCTTCAGCCACTTGCATCACACACTCCTACAAGTTAATCCCTTTGTTCACAAGTTCCACCAGGCGTATGCCATATTGAGCCAACTTTCGCCGAGGAATATGCACCTACATGCATGCTTGCGGTACACTTCATCCCATGACCCACGAACGTACAACTTGCCAACAACTGATGAAATAGCAGTCATTCTACCTGGAGAGGGTGGCACTCTGGGAAACACCCGAGACATAGCTGTATATCTTCATCAAGGAAACCGTATGGTCCACATCAGTGAGTGCCATCCCGCGTACTTGCCTCTTCACTATGTGCTTCTATTTTCGTTTGGTGTGCTAGGTTGGGAGCATACCATGAGACAATGGGATGCTCACAGGACTGCTCCTTCGCAGGCCAGCCCTACTATGATGCAGTACTTCAGCTTCCGTTTGTTCCAGCGGGTTGATGAGTATCCAACCATTCTTAGAGCTGGCAAATTATTTCAGGAATTTATTGTCGATGCCTGGTCTTCGACTGAGCAGAACCGACTCAATTTTTTCTGGCGACACCAATCTCAGTTTAGAACCGAAGTCTCCCAGAACTTAACCGACCTCGGCACAGCAGAACTTGATCTGAATCAAATCGGCAGGCAGGTTGTTCTACCGTCTTCGCACGTTGGCAGTCCCCGTAATATTTTCGAAATCTTTCAGGATTCGATGGCTATCACATGGTACAATCATCATCCCGACATCTTTCTCACCATGACTGCCAACCCTAAATGGCCTGAGATTACAGCTGCCCTCTTACAAAATCAATCTGTTCCTGACCGCCCTGATCTAATCACCCGTGTTTTCGAGTTGAAGCGACGTGGCCATATGAAAGACATCGAGCAGTGCGCCGTCTTCGGTGTTGTTGTCGGAAAGGTGTACACAATTGAATTCCAAAAGCACGGCCTGCCACACATGCACTCTCTGATATTTTTGCGGTCCTCCGACAAAATTCACACCTCCGCCCAAGTGGATCAGCTCATCTCTGCAGAGTTTCCAGATCCTGAATCTGAACCCGAGCTCTTTGATACTATTGCATACCGCATGATACATGGCCCCTGTGGCAGACTGAATCCAAGGATGAAGTGCATGAAAAAGAACCGCTGCAACAAGAAATATCCTAAGCCCTTTGCCAACTTCACTACCATGCAGCCTGATGGATATCCAGTATATCGCCGTCGAGACACAGGTTACCTCAATCCCTTTACACTCTTAAATCATACTAATAACCAATATCAGTCCCGAAAATTAATCCCTACTAATCACTGTTCAGGTATCGGTTACAAAGTGGGCACGCATGTTCTTGACAACGGCAACGTTGTCCCTTACAATCCCTATCTGCCTTGAAAATACAACTGCCACATTAATGTGGAGGTTTGCGCCAGCATTCGCTGCGTGAAATACATACATAAGTACATATACAAAGGTCACGACCGTGCTACTATAGTCATTGGATCCGACAACGAGATCCAACAATACCTGGACTCGAGATATATTGGTCCTCACGAAGCTGCTTGGAGGCTATTAGGGTATCACATGCATGAGGAAGTTCCTACTATACAACGATTGCACGTGCACCTTCCTGGAATGCACGGTATTGTTTATGACCCCACAGAATCTCCAGAAACCATCGCTGAACGGGCCAGAGATGAGGTCTCCACGCTGACGAAGTTCTTTGCTTGGTATTCTGAAAATGAAGACTCTGAACTATATACTTATCAGGAATTCCCTGAACACTTTGTTTGGGACACAAAGAAGTGGACACCTAGGCAGAATGGCTTCACCATAGGACGGATGTACTTTGCCGCCCCTAACTCCGGCGAGCACTTCTACTTACGCCTTCTACTTACAGTAGTCAGAGGGCCAAAATCCTTTGAAGACCTCCAAACAGTTAATGGCCGCCTATGCGACTCCTTTAAGATGACATGTGTGGAACGAGGCCTCCTTGAAAATGACTTTGAATGGACGCAATGTCTACGAGAAGCATCCATATTTAAAACTGGCTATCAGCTCCGAAAGCTTTTCTGTACTATACTCAGTCAATGCTCACCCGTGCAACCAGCTCTATTATGGAGGAAATTCTCATCTGATATGTGCGATGATCTACGGCATGCTCTACCGACATTGCTTGGAATTGATGACCCCTCCCAGGCACAAATACAGGACTATGGTCTGTTCCTCATTAACGAAATGCTTCTTCTTGAGAGTGGAAAGAGCTTGATCGATTATCTCCCGATGCCCATCCTATCTATCAGTTGGCGACCGTTAGCAGTGAACAGATTCCTCCTCGAACACCAAATACTACACGTACAGGCACTCAATGAACCGGTTGATGCTGCTGTCCAACAGCTGAACCCCGACCAAAGGATCGCATATGATGCCATCATGAATTTTGTCCTGCATAACAGAGGTTTGGCCTTCTTCTTGAATGGGGGTGCAGGCACTGGCAAAACGTATGTTTATAATACAACAGCCCAAAAATATAGAAGTCTTGGACACACTGTTATATTAGTTGCCTCTTCCGGCATTGCAGCCCTCCTCCTCAAGGGCGGTCGAACAGCACATTCGACATTCTCGATCCCTTTTAATGTTCTCAATACTTCAATGTGCAGTTTCAGCAAGCAATCCCTACAGAGAGATCTTATGAGACAGACAAAGCTCTTTATCTGGGATGAAGTTCCAATGCAACATCGCTACTGTATTGAAGTTGTCGATCGAACACTTTGTGATATGCTCAATAACCCTGCTCTGTTCGGAGGCATTACTATCGTGTTCGGTGGGGATTTCCGCCAAACACTAACAGTCATACCTAAAGGGACAAAACAACAGATTGTTGGTGTCTACTTGAAAAGCTCACGCATTTGGGATGCTATTCAAGTTCTAACACTAACAAGAAATATGCGTTTGGACTCAGCCAACCCTGCAAACATCGAATACACCTCATTTCTCGATACGGTACGTGCTACACTCTTCATTTCCTAGAAGCCCCTATTTGTTCTACTAACATCAACTATCACGTTCCTAACAGGTGGGCAGCAACCCGGCCGAGCTCATACAGCTCCCTTCCAATATTGCAAGATTTAAAGAACTCTCCCAACTCTTGTCTTTTGTCTATCCCAACATCCATATTGCCTCAACATCCATATTGCCTCAACATCCACTGCTTCATACCTAACTGAGCGCAGCATACTCGCACCACGCAACGATGAGGTTGCAGCCATCAATGCCGCCGCACTAGAGGCCTTCCCTGGGCATGAGTACACCTACCTAGTAGCAAACAGCATGTCTGACACTGATGGAGCTAACCCAGCAATCAGGAACTGTTATCCTAACGAGTTCCTCAACTCATTGAACCCGTCTGGACTGCCACCTTTCCAGCTGACCCTTAAGGTGAGTTGCCCAATAATGCTATTAAGGAATATCGCCCCAAAATGCGGCCTCTGCAATGGAACTAGATTGATGGTTACGAGGTGCAGCCCGCGCGTTATTGAGGCTATGATATTGACAGGAGACGAGGCTGACCAACTGGAATTCATACCTCGCATATCCTTGACACCATCAAATGCTGAGCTACCATTTCAACTGACAAGACGCCAGTTCCCTGTCCGCCTGGCATATGTGATGACTATAAACAAAGCACAAGGACAATCCATCAAGTACGTGGGGGTCGATCTCCTTAATCCAGTATTCAGCCATGGCCAAGCCTATGTCGCACTGTCAAGATGCACGTCAGCTGACAGGGTCGGCTTCCTCCTTCCTACGGACAACGACGGATTCATCCAAAATATTTTTTACCCAGAAGTCCTGCTATGAGTAAGTTACCTAAATCTTTGTCTACACTGCCGTGATATGTAAACTGATGTCTACTATTGTTTTGACATATATCCTTTGTACTGATGTGTACTATTGCTTTGTTGCACTTTTTGTTTAGTTTTTCCTTTGCTACTTATAGCTTTTCTTGTGTTGTTTGTTCGAATTCAGTTTTTGTGTGCTTTAGAATGTACATGCCCACCTTTCATTTTGGGCATAGTCGTGCATTTCTGTGGTATATTATACTTCAGTAGGCTGATACTCAGTGTATGATGATCAAAATTTCAGGGCTTTACGAGTTGTGCATATACTTTCATATTGATCCTACATTTCAACAACATATTCAACTTATGACAACCTATTTAATTTATGGTAGTGGCTTCAGCCACGGGTTATATACTAGTATATACATAGAAGAGACGCAACAAATTCATCCAAATCAGCTCATAAGAACGTACCCATCACTATTTCATCACTTTAGAAGACCCTGCGGCAGGAGGAGGTAAAACTTTGTCTGGTATCAGGGGGCACATGCCCCCCTTAAATTTTAAAAAGCACTTATTATATAATGATGATAATTCAAGAGATATATTTAAGTTCCCTACAAATTAACACAGTCTCTTTATTGTCGAAATGGTGAAGGAGCTCTTAGCTCCCGAGAAACTCGGGTTCGAGACCCATCAGCATTTTTACTTTTTTTTTATTAAAAAAATTCATATTAGTCCAACGGAATCTAATTTTTAACAATTAGTTTATCAATATACAAAAATTGATATAAATTTTATCTTCAATTCCTTTTTTACATACTAAAACTTTTGATTTGAAACTTTTTAGTAATATTTACCAATAAAAAAATTCAAACTAAAACTCAATATAAGTATATATTAATCGAAATGGTAAATATTTTTGTACTATAAAATATCTTTGTTCTAATTTTTGCAAAAAAAATTTAACAGTTTTAGAATATTCATTTAGAGATAATCTTGGAACTTAAGTAATAAAATTGACACTTTAAACAAAATTTATTAGAAATTATTTTTTAATGATAAATAAGTCGTAACTAAAAACTATGATCCTTAAATCGTCTAGGTATAATAATGTCAAAACTGATATTAAATTTTAATTTTAGTGACCAAGTGGAAAAATTATACACTATTTTATCATTTTTTTCTCTTGTTCTTCTATATTTTTATGCATTCTTCTACTATACAAAATAGTCTAATCTTGTGCATTATATTTTTTTCTTTTTCATATATTATTAAATAATAATAAATATATAGATAAAATTATGGATCGTGCCCCCGCTTCCTAAATTCCTGGACCCGTCACCGTCTGGTAGGCACAAGTTTCTGCTTCTCTAGACTTCCCAAACTATGATATTATAATAATTTAAGATAATTAATCTCACCCTAATTGCGGAATTAGGATAAGAAACACATGAGATCGGGGACAGATGAAGGATTTGACGATCGGAGATGCCCATGTACCGGTACCAGATCTTCCCGCGATCGGGACCGAGACTCATTTCCGGTACCGTTTAAGGTTTAGGTTCAGTTTGTTTCTTTGTAAAATGAGTTTTAGTTTTCTTTGGCAGCAGAACCACTGAATCAGAATTTAATAATTGGTTCCCTGAAGATTTAGGCATTATGATTCCGAAAATGTTAGCAATTTTTTTTCATTCAGGGCAATTTATGAGCAGAAGGGATGATTAAATAGTCTTTTTACACATAGTTAGATAATTTTAGGTGTTTTAATGTATGTGGTGGAGTGTTGCGTTATGAATTGGTTTTCATCATAATCATAAGAGGAATTTTCTAAAACAGTCTGCCATATAACCATGAACTTGTTTCGGGGTTATTAATATTTTCTAAAGCAGCCTGCCATAATCATATGGGCATAGGCTGAAGTATGAAGGATTGACTAAATTTCTCAATCCCGATCCTGTGAGCCCAACCCAATTTCTTCATAGAAATTGATTTCTTTTGGGGTGGACTGGGGCTCCCCCAGGCATCCTCCCTGCATGAGACGGATTGATTGCTTGGCAGGTAATTCTAAGGTAAGAATCTGTTTTGGCATCTTCAACCTTGAGAGTTGATATAAGACACCGTTTTTAGCAGCTCTTTTGCACCACTTATGAGGTATCACTACACAATTGGGTGAAATGTTTGGACTATTTGATAAAAAAATTGGACAAAATTTTGCACCGACATATCATTATACAATTTGGCTCAGGAAACGGCAACATGCCTTTCTCACGGCCAAAAATTTTGTCTGTCGTTTTGATGACCAACTCATTTTTTGTTGCTCCAATCAATTCCAGCCACGTTTCTTCATCTTTTCCATTCCACCCCGTTTCTTCATTTTTTTCCATTTTCCCACAACTCATTTTTTTTAGTTTTACATTTACAATAAATATATTATTATTTATATTATTATTTAAATAAACTATTCACTTTTACTTCAATCTTAAATATCCGGCGAACCGATCATATTTTGCCAAAACGGAGGTCACCATAATTACCAGTGACGGCGTGCGCTTTCATATGACATGCGACTTTATATAGTTTCGATGCATTTATAATTTAATTATTTTTCGTTTTTGAAAAAAAAATTCCCCTGCGGCGCATGCAGTGACGTGCGAGCCGTATTTTTTGTAAGTGTTTTTGTGTTTGTCATGGCCTTAGAACACGGGCATATACTAGTTATCAAATGATGTAAAATAGGTGTCAAAAAAATATGACTCATACCTATTTAAATAAACTATTCACTTTTACTTCAATGTTAAATATCCGGCGAATCGGTCATCATTTGCCGAAACGGAGGTCGTCATAATTACCACTGGCTTCGTGCGCTTTCATATGACATGCAACTTCATATAGTTTCGATGCATTTATAATTTAATTATTTTCTTTTTTTAAAAAAATCATTTCTCCTACGACGCGTGCGGTCACGCGCAAGCCACATTTTTCGTAAGTATTTTTGTGCTTGCCGTGACTTAGGACACGCGCATATACTAGTTATCAAATAATCTAAAATAGGCAATTTGCGGTTTGCTGAAGGGGTGTCGCCGGAGAAGACGGACGCGATAGATCGGGGAGAAGGATTTCGT
>JAOYMZ010043116.1:0-14962 GCA_025802335.1 Pinguicula primuliflora | reverse complement strand
TTGAATTGCATATGTTCAAGTTTTGGTGATATTCCGACGATGTTATCACCGTTTAACGGAGGGTTATAAATCCCCTTAGGTTAAGTTGTCCTAAATAAGGTTTTAGAAATTTCCGGCGACGAAGTCGCCGGAAACCGGACCAAAGCATTGAGATTTTCATCTACAATGTATAAGCTTTCCAATGGTGCGATCAATTTCGAAAACGGATGATGACAAGTATGAGTTGTACTTTTTACCGTACATATAAGGCTGTACATACGAAAATTACTCCTCCTTTATTATGATGACCTTCAAGAACGGTGATAAATATGTAAAATGCTATTTAAAAAACCATAATTTGACATATTTAGTGTACCATTTATTTTTTAGATTAATTTTCTCATTCTCCTTTTTTTTCCAGATTATTTCAAAATGAGTGTTTTAAAACTCCACTTCTTTTTTAAATACGATTCTTCTTTTTGAGAAGTAAGTAGGAGGCTACTTTTTTTTCCACTTCTACTTTTAACTACAATTTTGTAAATAATTAAATGAATTCACTTTTCACTTCTAAAGGAGAATAAGATTTTATCTATTTTTTTCAAAGTTTTTGCTAACGCTCTAAAAGTTTTAAAGGAGAATGAGAATGAAAATGAGAAGCAAAAGGAAAAATCATGTAAAGGTACAAAACTGACATTTACTAAACACACATGGATAAATAATCACTTTTATTGTTGATATTTATTTATTTTTTTAATAATAGTTGTGATCGGTCATATATATATATATATATATATTTTAAGTGTGTAAAATAATGATGCATGAATAGCATTATTGTGGGATAAATATATTGGAGTGACTATCTACTAAATTCCTATGGTTATATACAGTAGATGAGAGCCCACATAGCGCCTAACCGGTTGCGCCCGCTGAGACATGAAGGGATGCCTAGACATAATTCGATCAGTAGGGAATACGATTCCATCTCCAATATAGCTTGTATGTTATCTTTTTCAGTTTATCTGAATGATTGAGGTTCAGATTTGGATTTGGACATTCGGCCAACCTAATTATGAAGAATTGATTACTCCTGATTGGACAACTCGAGTACAGGAGGGTCCAGAAAACGGCGTTGCAAGGATGAAACACAACACACAGTACGGACACCGTACCAGGAATCCAGATCCCGTTTGCTTTCCGGATGCACGAGCAGATGCACCCCCCCTATATGAGATGGTGACACCCATTTCAAGAATATCATACTTGCAAACTATTTTTTTAGTCTGATAGCCCAGATAACACAATTTCAATCTTCACTATCAGATGAATATATAATAGGATGCTAATGGATTTTGGCGTGGATTGGATTGGATTGGATTGGAACATTTGCTGTTATCGGGTCAGTTCCTATGATCCAGTTCGACGTTACGTGGAGTTCCAACTCAACCCACCGGCCACCACTAGGGATTCCAGTACAAAATTTTCCCCAGCGAAATAAAATCTTATCTTGGTGGTGGTGAAGAACGAAATAAAATAAGGTAAGGATTGGTTTGAGTGGAATATGATATTTGGGGGGGTTTGGTAACCTAGGGAAACCTACCGAGCTGTAATAGCCAGCAAATTACGTTAGGAGGTAAACCACATATCATAGATGACAGATTCGATGTTAGCATATTTGAAGTCATTATTTTTAAGTGCAATGGGATATTTGAGCAGTTGATGGACTTTCCTATTTCTGATACAGCTGCCCATTAATGAGGCAAAAGAGACAATGCATGTGTAACATTTATTTGTAGTTGGATCCCCGCACCCCAAGTCGGCCAGTCCCCACCCGGCCAGTCCCCACGAAAGAAAATTCCATTCCCATCAATCTTTGCTTGAGGCAGTCTCGTTGAACGATATCATTCAATATGAATTTTACATGTATATATCTATTCATTGTGCAGTTTTAAAGGGCCGCATTGTTAGACCATGAGAAGTGATCTACGTCAATAAATTCAGATGCGCATGGTTTGAAATGAAAAGAGAACTGTAATGTAAAGCCTCTGCTTTAACGATTGTGATTGTGAAGTAATTGCCAAGTTGAACTGCCAATGGATGGTCTTGGCAAAAGGGTACAAGCTAATCTTTGAAGTTTGAATTATTGCCATGGTCTACTGCTCCCACCACAATCACAACTCACACCCTTTTTCTCTCTAAGAGGAAAAAAATCTGACACGCTTTTTCTCTTTCTCTATCATGAGATGACCCATAGCTGACGATTAAAAATGACATGTGGAAGAAAATGAGCGAAAAAGAAAACGTAGAAATGATTATTTGACTGATTGGAGAAGGAGGGAGAACATTAAAATGCTATCTTTGATAGCTGGATGTATAGAAATGAGGAGCAGAAAAAACCCGTTGTTTTAACTCTGTTTTAAACCATTTCCACTGGTACCACTTCGAAGCAAAAGCCTTGTTCTTTATCTGCTTCTTTTCTGTAATAATATTTTATATCTGTATGCATGCACGGTTGGATTTGTGCGAGAAGGATTCATTGTGGGTTGTTAAATGCTCAAGCTGAGGCAAAACCAGCTGAATCCTGAGGGACTCTGTAAATTGTTGGATTTTTTCTCTGTTGGATTTGGAATATAACTCTCTGGACGGTGTTGGCTCTGTAACGTGGTAGCTGAATTTGGATGGTGCTGGAAAGTGCGTTTTCCACTATCTTGAACCTATTTTAATTGATGTTAGGGAGTTGTTCCTGGCCATTATGAACTTAGAGCTCCGGTAAAAAGTTAGTTTGGTGGAAATTTTGAGCCAGAAAGTGATGTGTTGATTTCCCTCTTGTGGATGCATCCTGTGTGAGATCAAGAACTGATGATGCTGAATTTATCTGTGGTTTTTGGTGGAATAGGCTTTGGTTAGGTATATACTGGTTGGTGGTGAGGTTAACATCCTCTCATTACCTTGAATGTGAAGATCTCATCATTTACTCTTCATTCAAAATCTACAACCAGCTGTTTGATTCAAGGCTGGAGGGTTTAAGGGGGCATCAGATAAAAAGTCTTCATGCAGTGAATTCTGGAGGGTTTTGTTTTTGCACATCTCCAGCCTTTGTTGTTTGAATCTTCAGAATGAAGGTTTCTTCTTCTGCTGGCTTAGAGCAGCAGTCTACTGAAGGTGAAATAGGCAAATACCGGTGAAACTAGTTTCTTGTTTTTGTTCAATATTATGGTATAAGTTGCTCAGTGATGAAACTTTAAATTTTCTTATGTTTCATTTACTTTATTTGGCTGTAAATCTTCAAATCATTTTCAGTATCTTCTTTTATATTTTTCTGCAATTCATTTTCTTCTTTTTACTGCCTTTCTTATCTGGTACTGGAGGGGATGATATTGGGAAGCTGACCATTAGCCTTCCCTTTATGCATATCTAGTTATGAAGTTATTTTCTTGTGGTGGTTTTTCTGTTCATATCATCATCATCTTATATGAGAATCTTTCTTGAATGTGGTTAGCAGGAAACAACAATTGCTTGAATTCTGAGCTGTGGCATGCCTGTGCTGGTCCTCTTGTTTCTCTACCTTCTATTGGCAGTCATGTGGTATATTTTCCCCAAGGCCATAGCGAGCAGGTTTTACGTCCTTTTTCTCAATGTCGTTTATATTCACATATCATTCTTCTTTTCATTTGCTAATTGTGAAGATTGTGATGACAATATCATTCGTGTTGAAGCTCATGGCTTTACGATGTCTGTTACTCAGGTTACGGTATCCACAAACTGCGAAATTGATGCTCACATACCTAATTACCCAAGCTTACCACCTCAACTCATTTGCCAACTTCATAATGTCATGATGCGCGTATGTAATCTCTTATTCGGTGTGTTGAGATGCTCCAATTGTTCTTTATTTTTGTATCAGTAGTTCACATTTTGTTGTTTAACCAGGCGGATATGGACACAGACGAGGTTTATGCTCAGATGACCTTGCAACCATTAAGCTCTGTATGTATCTTCCTTGTCGTATTTGTTTTCGTACTTTTCCGGGTTTGCTGTTTATTTACATATACGTTTCATTCATCCTTGTGCAGGAAGAACAGAAGGGGATGTCCTTCCTTCCAGCAGATTTGGGTTCCCCCAGCAAGCAGCCCACAAATTACTTCTGCAAAACATTGACTGCTAGTGATACCAGCACTCATGGTGGATTTTCAGTTCCTCGACGTGCTGCTGAAAAAGTGTTCCCGCCACTGGTAAACGAATTCGGCTTTGTCGATCGAAAGTAGTCGAATTTGAAGTTGATGGTAATGCTTATACTCCATGCAGGACTTCTCTCAGCAACCCCCAGCTCAAGAGTTGATTGCCAGAGATCTTCATAACAATGAATGGAAATTCAGACATATATTCCGGGGTAAGTTCTTGATGGTGTATGGATGCGAAGTAAGGGTAGAGTCTGTTAACTTTGATGAGTGGATATTAAATCTACAACATTGGCATTTTGATCTTAGGTCAGCCGAAAAGACATCTCCTTACAACAGGGTGGAGTGTTTTTGTGAGTGCAAAAAGACTTGTTGCTGGTGATGCAGTCCTTTTCATATGGTAAGCAATTCAATGTGTTTCGCATCCCAGTTAAAGAGTACTTGTAAAAATTTGCCTAACGCTTTTGCTTTTCCTCGTCGACCAGGAACGAGAAGAACCAGTTGTTTCTTGGTATTCGTCGTGCCAGCAGGCCTCAAACTGTGATGCCCTCTTCAGTTTTATCCAGTGATAGTATGCATCTCGGCCTCCTTGCTGCTGCTGCTCATGCAGCTGCAACCAGCAGCCGTTTCACCATATTTTACAATCCCAGGTACTGCTGGTGTTCTTCAGATATGAAACATTTATGAGATTTTGTTATCTTCCAAGTCCACTGACATGAATTGTAATCCAGGGCTAGCCCCTGTGAATTTGTCATACCTCTTGCTAAATACATAAAAGCAGCTTATCACACTCGGGTATCAGTTGGCATGCGATTTCGGATGCTGTTTGAGACGGAAGAATCTAGTGTCCGTCGGTATGTTTGAGATTGCATATGCTTGATATCAAGTATGCTGTTTTGTTCTCCTTTCATTCTACTTGAATTTCTCCTTCTTTTCACCAGCTACATGGGAACTATAACCGGTATAAGCGATTCGGATCCTGCCAAGTGGCCGAACTCACACTGGCGCTCAGTTAAGGTATGCTCAGTTTCCTAAAGTTTAGCTGTACTATGATGACAGAACACCAGTTATGTTCTGAATTGAGATCAAAGTTCATTTGTGTTGCAGGTTGGCTGGGATGAGTCTACGGCCGGGGAGCGGCATCCCCGAGTATCGCTGTGGGAAATCGAGCCCTTAACCACATATCCCATGTATCCCTCACCATTTTCTATGAGACTGAAACGACCATGGCCACCTAGTTTCCCCTCCACTGGTACGAATCCATTTTTTTCTTTGTTTCTTGGCTTGGTCCTTTCAGTATGTTTACTCTTAACCAGTGTTCGAGAAAGCGCTAGACTGACACTGGGCGGTCAGGGCTCGTTCAGTGCCTAAGCGGCCTAAGCGGTAATTCGGGCAAGCGGGCAACATACTAGCACTCAGGCAACACGCCTAAGCGGCTTAGACGACCTACTTTTCGAACAGAGCTCTTAACTTTAACCTTTGATTGGAACTAGGTATGCAGACTGGTGATATGGGATTCGGTTCTCCGTTGATGTGGCTCAACCAAGGAATGGGTTTCAATCCATGGATGCAACCAAGGCTTGATACATCAGTTCTTGGCATGCAGAATGACATCTATCAAAATATGGGCGCGGCTCCTCATATTCAAGAAGCTAGAGCATTAGATCCTTCGAAACGGATCCTTTCTCCGATGATGCAGTTTGAGCAACCCCAAGCTGTTGATCCCCAGATACTACACAACTCTCCATCTTCTGCTCACTTTCTTCAAAGTCCGGTACCTAGCAACATCCTTCAGCAGCAATGGCTCTATCAAGGCTCATCATTCAATAACATACTGATGCAAATGCAGCATCAGCATCAACAACCTTCTGCAGTTCAATGTGTTGCTGATCCAGACCAAGTTCCATCTGTTTATCAAACTCTGCCTCAGTTAACTTCGAACTACCAAGCGCAGTCTCGGCCAAAGGATTCAGTCCCGGAGACGAAACCAGTTGTTGGCAATACTACTTCTCCTCTGCATAGTTTGTTGGGCTCATCCATCCATGAAGAGGCTTCTAACAACTTGTCATCTTTTAGTAGCTGGCCAGTAAAACGAATTGCGCTTGACCCTGTCCACAGAGTGACGCAGGCTGTTACTTCTCCCAGCATCAATCATTTAGGAGCAGGAAACACAGATGTAGGTCAGAGTCCGGTTACATTACCTCCATTCCCTGATAGTAGAGAGCTCTTGATCGAGCAAGATGGAAGTAATGATACCCATAGCCATCTTCTCTTCGGGTTTAATATCGATTCTCCGCCCCTCTTAATGCACAATAACAGTGACAGTGGTATTATAGCCTTTCCTTCTTCCAGCTACATGAGTAACCCTGGTGATGGTTTCTCACTTAACCCCAGCATGACTTCAAAAGGTTGCGTTGATGAGTCGGGTTTTCTGCTCTCTTCAGATATCAACATGGAGCATGTTAATTCACTTGACAGAACAACCTTTGTTAAGGTAAAATCTGAAATCCAAATCTAAAAGCTTGACATTCTAGTTCAAGGTTTTAGGCTGACTCCTATGACTATCATCCTCAGGTTTACAAGTCAGGATCCTTTGGACGGTCACTTGATATCTCCAAGTTCAGCAGTTACCATGAGCTGCGCGGTGAGCTTGCTCGTATGTTTGGTCTGGAAGGCCAACTGGAGGACCCTTTAAGATCAGGCTGGCAGCTTGTATTTGTGGACCGAGAAAATGATGTACTTCTTCTCGGAGACGATCCTTGGCAGTAAGTGTGTGTTTGCAATAGCTTTTGCAAACTGCTTATGGTTGTTGCACTGCTGTTTTATTTTTTTGAAGTGTTTGTAAAATCTGCTTCTGCGGTGCAACAGCTGTTTTAAGTCATAATTCAAAAGCAGAGAAGGGGCTGCTTCTGCTGTGGAAAAACACTTTTTTAAAAAAGTACTTTAGAAAAGTGCTTTACCACAGTACTAAGTGTCCCTTCCATTGTATAACCAATATCCATGACTAAGGCAATAGAATATGCGAAACGACATCTAGCTTAAAACAGTTTGCTACTCTAATCTTAAGTTTTTCTAGAGTCAACTTCATTTTTACATTCATCGAAGCTAACACAATGATCTTGCAGGGAATTCGTAAACAGCGTGTGGTGCATCAAGATACTGTCACCTCAGGATGTTATAGAGATGGGGAGACAGGGGATGGAGCTTCTCAACTCCGTTCATATGCAGAAGTTGTCTACGCAAAACGTGACTTCTTGCGATAATTATGCCATCCAACACGAGGTTAGGAACATGAATCCCAGCATACCATCTGTAGGAACTCTTCATTTCTGAATCAGATCATCAGCTTTTATCATCTCAGCTTGTGGTAGTTGGTAAGCAAGAGAGGCGAGGAGATCTATCTACCTATATTGCATGTACATGAATTCTATTTTTGTATCTGTATCGCTTACAGGAAGTTGCTGTAACTTTTTTGACTGCTCTCATGCAATATCAGTGTAATGAATCTAGCTTATTATCGGTACCTCTATCTGAAGCATTCGCGATTTGTATATCCAAACGTTGTTTGGAAGGCATGAAAATGTTTGAGTTGAATAGACTACAGGTTGTTGCAAATCGAGTAAATGCAGTATTGCAGAAGATCAAGTGCTCTTGTTTTTTGGTAAGCAATATAATTTTATTAACTTTGGGCCGAAAAAAAAGTTTTAATTACATGACAGTTACTGCAATAAATCATGAGAATCCCCAAATTTCACTTACCTAGCTCGTGTTGCATATCTATACTAATGAAGGCAAGGCTATAGTTGAGGGGGTACAGTGACAAAAACACTGCGTGTGATTGGTGTGACAAGTAGGCCGGTGTTCAACACTTTTGCACGGGTTCGCTGACCACCCAATCTCATACTTACACGTAAGCAGTGCATAGTATACAATGTTTTTCTCACTGTATATTCCCCTCTTCCGGACAGCCCATTCCGCTAATTGTTTTTACAATACAAAAAGATTGAGGTAATCAATTCACCCGTTGAGCTACTTGGTTTGATAGGTATGATATCGAATCCTAGACCTCGGCAATGAGAGGTAATCAGCTCACCCGTTGAGCTACTTGATTTGATATGCACACGAGCTAGATGAGTGGAACACTGGGTTATTGCATTAACTTGAACTGGAGTTTAATGCAAGAATCTGCATTAATATTGTATTAGTATTTGACATGAAATTGACAACGTCTGACTTTACAAGGGAGGTAGCTAACAAACGCATGTATAATCTGCATAACTGTACTCCCCAGCGTATGAAGGCTTCAATTTTTGTTTTGATGAAATCAATTAGGCCAATGCTTTTGAAATTCTAAGACCAACCACAGCACAAGAAAGAAGATGATGGTATTCGCCCTGTTTGGCGGATGTACTCAGCGTGTGATGCTGTTTTTCCCGCCATCCGATTCTTGCTCGCTTCCGCTCTGGCCCGTTTTTTCTCGGATTTCTGCCGTGCCAACGCGATCTTCTTCACCATCTTTGCTTGAGCTTGTGCTCTCATTTGCTCGATCTGAGCCTGAAAAGTAGATCCCACATAAAGTTATAACCATACTTGCTGGATGCTTAGTTGTTAAATGCAACTTGTTTGAAAATCTAGGGAATTCCTGTAAAATTTGTCAACTGGAGACGAAGAAATCAATGTGACTAAGGCTGTGTTTGGGAGAGCTTATGCTTTTGCAGAACGACTTTTGCAGAAGAATTTTTCAATGTGCAAGAATAATTATATCACATTTAAACTTCGAATTAATTTCAAAATTGCCACTGAGAAAAGTCATTCAAAAACTACTCCCACCTAACTTATGACTTTTAACTTTTTTCTGACTTTTTTGTAGATAAGTCAAAGTTAAATCTGATTTACTAAACACTGCAAAAATAGCTTATGCTGTGAAAAAGGCAAAAGGAGATGTTGAAAAGCTCTCCAAAACACAGCCTAATATATGTCTTTTTGACAAGTGTGGTGGGTTGGACCCGTTAAACCGATCCAACGGGTGATCTCTATTTTCATGGCACGATGGCATGTATGTTTCGAGTTTCAATTTTGAAGTCGAAAATTTTTGGTGGTGGTTACGGGTTTTGTGGGTCAGGTGCGTGGGTGGATCAAAATTTTAATGGGGTGGCTCGCGTCAGGCCCATCGAAAAATCTAGGATCCGTTATTGGATGATGAAGCACAGAAACCAAAATTCATTGTCAAATTCGAAATTATTGTTGTGAAGTACCTCTTCACATGGAGAGGGACCCAACAACTTAATGAAAATATGAAAAAGATGGCTGCAAACCATGATGTTCAAACTTGGCTGCGGGAGGTGTCTGTTCTTCAACAAAGGCTGCATAGGTTGCTGCACGCATGAGGAATTTTTCCAACATTTACGGCTGACTCTTGCCTATAAATAGAGGCGTCATTCAGTTTTAGAGATACACCACACCAACAGCAACGAGAGGAAAAGAAACAGGAGTTTTCTTGTATCTGAGAGAGTTATTTAGGGTTTTCCTAAATTGGGAGAGTGACAAAAATATTGGGAAAATATTTTTGGGTAGATCTCCGGTGTTGGTTAGCCTGTAGATGTTCTAGAGAAGACTCTCCTGTACCTACTATTTTATAGTGGAAGATTTGTTCGGAGTTTGTCCCGTGGACGTAGCCCAAATTTGAGGGTGAACCACGTTAAATTCTCAGTGTCCATTTATTTTTCTGCACCTGCCTGATTTCTCCATTATTATTATTTTATCCGCTGCGCCCAACAAAGACAACATATCGAGAAGGAAATTAAAATGTGCAATCCAATCATTTTGCCATTGTGTGACGGAGTTTTGCCCCTCTCAAGAAGAATGCATTAGTATGGCGGCTTCTTCTCGACAGAATTCCTACAATATACAATCTTCATATTAGAGGGATTCAAGTATTCACACTAAACTGCAAGATATGCAACCTAGCAAATGAATCAGCTGCACATCTATCTGTTCAGTGTACAAAGGTTTCCACGATCTGGAACCAAATTTACGAATGGTTGGGCTGCAAGCCTGCAACTATACAATTCAATACCTAGATCTATGGCCAAGTCTTCAGAGACATATGGTAAGAAACTTGAGAATTGCTGATTTGAATACTTGGATTATCGCTCGTATTTCAACTGTGTGGCAAATATGGAATATCAGGAATCGTCTAATCTTTGAACAAGTTGAGTTTTTGCCGGAACAAATCGTGGCCAAGGTGAAGAGGCTATTGTGGGAGGCGTACAGGAAGGCTGGGATGATTCAGAAACATCCTCTCCTGTGGCCAAACTTGACACGATTCGGGTCCTGTTTTCATTGGCTGCTAATCTAGATTAGCAACTTCACCAGTTTGATGTGAAGAACGCTTTCCTGCACGACGACTTATCTGATGAGGTATATATGTCTCTTCCACCTAGTTTTTCTACTGAGTTTCGACCCCATGAAGTATGAAGAATACGCAAGGCATTATATGGTCTGAAGCAGTCACTCGGAGCATGGTCTGGGAGATTTATGATCATTATTATGAAATGTGGGTACATTCAGAGTAACACCGATCATACCCTATTTCTGAAACGTCGAGCCCAAGGCATCACTTGCCTTATTATCTATGTTGACGACATAATTATTACAGGAGATGGTGTTGATGAGATAGAAGAATTGAGGAAAAGTTTGTTTCGAGTATTTGAGATGAAAGACCAGGGGATGCTGAAGTATTTCTTGGGTATAGAGGCGATGAGATCTAAAAAGAGGATTTATATATCCCAAAAGAAATATGTTCTTGATCTTTTGGCGGAGACAGGGTTGCTAGATTGCAAACCAGTTGACACACCTATGATACTTAGCCATGGTTTGAAGATGGTAGAGGGAGCTGGACTTGCTGACAAAAGTACATACCAACACTTGGTGGAAAAATTAATCTATTTGGCACACACACGACCTGATATCTCGTATGTTATAGGGGTGGCGAGCCAATTTATACACATCCTCAAAAGGATCATATGGAGTCAGCTTTCAGAATCTTAAGATACTTGAAAGGGTCACCAGATACTGGCGTCATGTATTCCAAGAATTGACATTTGGAAATTGAAGCCTATAGTGATGCTAATTGGGCAGGTAGGCCTATAGACATATGCTCTACTTCGGGGTACTTCACCCTTGTTGGAGGGAATTTTGTTACTTTGAGGAGTAAGAAGCAGACTGTAGTGGCAAGGTCTAGTGCTGAGGTAGAATTTCGAGGAATAGCCAGAGGAGTAACAGAAGTTCTATGGCATATAAAACTAATGACTGAGCTTGGATTCCCACCCAAGCACGCATGTCTACTGATGTGTGACAACATGGCGCTATCCACACATCGTAGAACCCAGTTCAGCACGATCGAACAACGCATGTTGAGATTGATTGGCACTTCATTCAAGAGAGGATTTAGGGAAAAATTGTGACACTTCCATTTGTGAGATCGGAGGACCATCCAGCAGATATCTTGGCGATGGCAGTTAATGGTCGATCTTTCCAAGAAGTGTTATCCAAGTTATGTATTGGATACCCACCATCTAACTTGATGGGGAGTGTTAAGGAAAGAATTTGACCAAATCCTTTCCTTATTGAGTGATCTTTAATTTGTAGGGATCACATCCCGTATTGGTAGGGATTGTAATGGACGAGGAAATCTTGTAAAGACTTTATATATACGTGTATCATACAAAGAAGAAAAAACAAGTAAAAGAAAGAAAAACGGAAGAGCTCTTCCCATGGAGTAGGATATTGCCGAACCACGTATATCATCGTGTTCTCTTTACAATTCCGCTTATTAGTCAGTTGTATATAATGTGAAATTTAGCAAAATGGATAAGAAAGATCTAAAGTTTGTAAATTTTTTTATGGAAATATAATTTTGCTTAATCAAAAAAAGGCCTACTAAATCCTAGGAAAGAAATACAATGAAATTATTGACAATAAATCTACAAAATTCAACCCGTGCATAGAGTTTTTGATCATTGATATATTAATCATTCATCAATCTTGATAAATTCGGTACGTGTTTTTTTTCCTATGATGGAATGTGCGTGTAAATTAAAGTGTATCAAATTTAAATATAAAAAAGTAGTGTACAAATATTATTATCTATTCAATATATACAAGAAAAAATATTTTCAAAACTCCTCTCGGCTGATAGTCGAATATTCACTACCATCAAATTAGAGAGAGGCAAACGGTCCAGACTAAATGGGCTAAACGGGCTTTCCGCCCGGATCAAACCGTTTAGCCCATTTCGGAAAACATGCGGATACGGGCAGGTTGGGTGTCGAAAACGGGCAATCCGAACTTTATTCGTTTAACAAAACAGGCGGTCCGGTTTTTACAGATGCAAAACGGGCGGATACGAGCTTTTATCCGTATAACCCGCGAAAAAGATGATACCTCCTCCGCTGTCCGCGAGACCAGTTTTTCTCAAATCCCACTGACACCATTTTCCTTTCTTCTCAATTCTCATCGTCACTACCCTCGACTCTCCTCGTTAATTCTCCCATCAGTCTCAATTCTTCGTCAATTCTCCCATCGGTCTCAATTCTTCGTCAATTCTCATTTCACTAACTTGGCACTACCCTGGACTCTCCTCCGCTTAATCTCACTCTCCCATGGCGAGACCTAATTCGTTCCAACAAATTCATTGATTCGCACACAAAATTGGGGCGCCGGACTGAAATCGTTCTCTCATCAAATTCTGAATGTCTGTCAACCCCAAAACCATACTGCTGGGGTCTTAAATATGAATTCCAGAGCTTAGCCTTCGACAAAAGATTTAATTTCAAAGTTGATTACCTCTCGCGACCTTTCCATAGTGATGGTGTACAGTTTGAAAAACGATTCGTGGAAATTAATCTTTTGCTCCTTCTTGAAGCAGGGAAGTTATGATTTGTATGATCGTGTAGCTGGATTCTTCTTCGAAGGGCGCTTATACTGGATCTGGCGCAAACTGAAGGAACGTGATTTTATTTTGCTTATTTTCGACTTGGCCAAAGAGTGGTTTTGGGAGGTTGTTCTGTCTGATACATTCAATTCAAGGGACCATTATATTGCGTATACCCTTGGAGTTTTCAGGAGGATCAATGGTTCACTCGTATACGCATCTTCCGGAGTTCGGTTCCCCTACACTTTTGGGCTACGGGCGAACCTCCTCGGTCAGCTGATATAGGAGCCGATACCGGATGTTGTATTACACAGTCCAGTTAGCCAGTTCAACGACCCAGCTGGAAACTGGTGATGCTGGTCTCGATAGTGTATATTGGGCGTTCTCTAATATAGGGTGATTCACCACGAAGTCTGCATATAACTTGCTCCATCACACACATTTGCCGTCGGGTCGCCGGAGCTGGAAAGCAGTATGGGGACACATCTCATTGCTTCTCAGTCAAAAACGAAGCCCAGTACTGGAACAAAGAGTGAGGAGAGAAAATGGGAAAAATCCCACACCGGATGCGTTACTAAATTGACAGGTAAAAAAAATTTATAAAACAAAATCATGTAATGCATTTTTAACAAAATAAAAAAAGAGTAAAATGGGCCTTGAGCAGTACCTCGGACCTGAAACCTTTGCCAATTTTTTTGTAAAAAATTGGTTTTTTTTGCGGACTGATGGCCCGGTTTTTCTATAATTTTTTTTATAAATGGGCGAATACGGGCTAAAGGGATTTAAGTTCGTATACGAACGCAAGGGCGGACCTACGTTGGGGCCATCAAGGCTACAACCCACAGTCAAGGGCCACCGGACAAATAAGCTTACGGGCCCAAGATACTTGAGCCCAACGGGAATCCACCTGCTCATGTACAATTATATAGAGTTTTTTTCTCAATTTGAATTTCCGGTATGGGACAAATGAAAGAACTGAAAAGAGTAAAGGCTAGAAGCAGAATGCCGATCGACTCAACACATAGTGTGAGTTTTTGTTCTCCCGTGCCCTCCTCCCATCTGCGCGACGGCCGAATGGCTGCCAGTCCAGCGCTTGCACTGCCTCATGGTCGCACCACCGTGACTCCTTTTCCTCGGGGCTACTGGTGGTCGACGGAGAAAGGCGGGCCAATCCGCATTCCATACACCTCGGTTGCCTCATTGTCTTATGATTCTGCTGATTTTATAGTAATCATGATTTTATCCCAATTCTTTATACAATTGCCCTTCTTATGTAGGCATATCGGAATGATGCACAGTGTAAATTCTTGAATCTCACTCACTTATCAGCCAGAGGGTTGAGGCTTGAATCATGTTTTTCTTTCATCTCAAATAAGCTCAAGAGAAATGATTAATGGCTTTAGCTTATGAAGGTTAAATTGCTTGTTGTATATTTTGCAGTCAATATAACTAAGGCTGCAGTCGTCCAGACAAATTTTGCCGTTCTTATTCCATACGTCCATATAAGAATTGTTAGCCAATGTTGCATCTATCTTTTCCCTTAAACTATTCAGAATAGTCTGTTCTCATTACTAATACAGTTTTGTTCTTGAATGATGAATCAATTGAACTCCTATTACAATAGAAAGAGAAGAGCTTTAGTTTGTAATAGAATGTTCACAGGTTATCATCGCAGCCATCATACTTAAGCAGTTTTTCTAATGTAGATTAGAGTGTTGCAGAGGCTATTTTAAGTGTCTATTCAGGACTTAGCTATCCTTAGGCATACGTTCATGAAGCTTTCCCAAATCATGCTCATCTTCCAGTTTTTTCCTTTTCAAAAGTTATCCTGATGGTCAGCATTTTGCAACTTCAATATGGAATTGAACAGTTG